>CAXAMN010000001.1:3446714-3548796 GCA_963970005.1 Durusdinium trenchii | reverse complement strand
GATGCACAAACTACAAGTTTCACAGCAAATGGTACGAATGAAGTTTTTTTTGAGATTTCTTTGCACATGGCATGGTCATGCCAAGGTATGCAATTTTGAATGCCGTGCATATCATACATGATCTGCACGCATACAGCCGAACCATGTTGTGCACGCATTTGAATGCACAGTGCACGATGGATGTTTTTGAACGTTTTTTTGTTCGCAGAGCAGTTCACTTGTAAGATGTCTTTGTAAAGAGGAGACATGTTGTGAACTTGCAGTCATGTCTGCTGAATCAGTTTCAGCTTTTGGACATCGGCGTATGGACGCCGCAATCCTTTTCTTCCCAAGAGAAGAGGGCCGTACAGAAGAGGCCAAGGACCGTGAATGAATTTCACGTTCGGTTTGCGTAAAAGGGACTGCCCGGAGCTTTGAAGGTGTCTTTCAACTTTTGCTTTGCTTTGTTGTGTCTTGTCGTGTTGTCACACGCACATACTTGCGTATATAGTGCATATCCACTTCGCGTAAGCTCGCGCTTTAATCTCGTGTAACACGTTACGCTGGTAAGGTCGCGTAAACGTACACTGGACTTGTAAGTGCAACCAGTTGAATGGGTTGTGCTACAAGAAAGGTTTTTTCCATGGCATGAAGCATAGCAACCACTGATCCACTTTGACATGGATGCAACCGGCGTTGGAGCATAGCAATGCTCGGAACCTGCATCGTGACCATGTTTTTGCCACACCGTGCAGTGGCCGCTGGTCACTGGTGATTGAGAGGTGAAGTCCATTTGAAGACTTTTTGGAGACTTTGCTAGAGCACAAATCCGCGCTGCCATGCTCTTCGTTCGAGAATTTCAGGCCCATTGATAGTCAGTAGTTTTCGTTTCACTTGTTTCACCTAGCACAGAGGAAAGACTACAAGATGGTGGAGACTCGGCCTTTGGGCTGTGGTTTGCGGTTGTTTTGTTGTTGGGTTGTCTTTGTCCTTTTTCTCCACCATCTGACTGTTTTTCCCTTCCTTCAATGATGACCTGGGCACCATGCCCACACGGCGTCCGCACTCGTGGAAAAAAATCTGCTTGGTTTCTGTGGTTGTTTTTGTGTGTGTTTTGGGTTGTTTTGTGGGTGTTTTGGTTTGGTTCCTTTGCTCTCTTTGGTCAGGCTCATTTCCTCGCACCCCTCATACGAATTCGACACGGTGATTTGTGCCTCTCGGCACACATAGCGCCCCTACCCGTGCAAAAAAAGATACTACCACCACTACTACTACCACACTACTACTACTACTACTACCACTACTACTACTACCACTACAACAACAACAACAACAACAACTCTGCTACCACCACCACCACCACCACCACTACCACTATCACTTCCACCACCACTACCACTACCACTGCCACTACTACTGCCACTACTACCACTACAACCACTACCACCACTCACTGCTACACCACTAGTACTACTACCACCACCACCACCACCACTACAACCACCACTAATACCAACTAAGAGTAATACTGACACTAATATCACTACTACGACTGGTACTAGGCCAGCCGGCCGGCCGAAATAGCAGGCCGGGTTGCCCGCGCTGTCCCTGGAAAGAAGTCAGTCTATGTGGCTTCAAGAGATATCTGAGGGATCCTTGCTTCAGTCCTTGTCGACTTGCTGTTGAAGACTTGTGGACGTCACAGCTGAAAACTCAGTTGGTGAGCATAGTTTTTCAATCAAATGAGGAAAGAAGACAGAAGAATGGAATGTATAGAAAAAGGATAGAGTAGCTAGCTTGTAGCGACCCAGTATGGCTCTCTACATGTAGCTCTGTGTAAGGATTTTGAGTTTGATTTTCCTTAGGGTTGGTGCCCCTTTGTGTTTTTGGTTCCTTCTTGCTGTTTGGTTTTGGGAGAGTCTCAACCAGAGTGGTCGTGGTAGACTTCTTGGCTGGTTCTTGTACTTTGAAGAGCTTTCTTAGTCTTCGGACTGTGTAGCTCAAGAGTCAGAGAGTTGTGACTTGTTTTGGCCACGTGAACGCTTTGCTGAAAGCCAAGAGCGGGACCAAGAAAAGGAACGGTGCGCTGTCCGTAACACACACCGGTGGATTTGGTGTCCCTTTTTTTCGATCACCAACCAAAACCACAAACACCTTCCAGTGCCAACCGTCTGCAAACATGATGTCAGCTGCAAGGTCACAAGTGCTCGAGATCCTTCCTTCGTCGCAAGCCTTCGACCTCTCAAAGCCCCTGCCTCGACCTGCACTTCTCAACTCTATCTCCAAATTCATTGAGCTGCCGATTGAGTGATGACATGATTTTGGTCTCCAGCAGGTGTGGATCACCTAGTGCCTGTTTCTTGGGTAGATTTTCGTTTCTGATGACTTGCGGGAGCTGACTTTGGTTTGTGGTTTTTTGTTGGTGCTTTGCCTTGACCAACTTGGCAGAAATAGAAAGTTTGGTGTGGTTTGACGCAAAAAAATGCTTAGAACATTTTGGCAGCACAGTGTCGCACATGGAGACTGTTTGAGACAGTTCTTTTGGTTCTGTGTGGGCAAACAAGACTCTTTTAAGAAGAAGTGACTCTTCTATTGGAAACTTTGAGAAGGGACAGTCTGAACCGACTGTGACTTTGGCTTGAGGCATCGTTTTTACGGTAGCGGCGCTCCGAGCCACAAGTCTAGTAGGAGTGAGCTCTGGACCTTAGATAATTCCAACGAGTCCAAGTCCTGAGGATCAGACAAGTGTGGTGCCAAGTTTTTTTGGTGTCTTCTTCAGCGAATACACCTGATTTTGAATGCTGGACCACCTTTTGCATGCTAGCGGACTGACTAGATTGACTCTTTGCAAGCGAGAGATCCTTGGTTGAGTTGGCACTCTGGGCGAGAGCAGTGACACAGGCGTTGTGGGCTCAGTATGGACAAGCATCAGTGCGTTCAGTGAACCAACCTTGTGGAGGTCTCGTAGGACACCCTAAAGATGGTTTGAATGGAATTTAGGGTGGTTGTTCTTCACATGGTCCTTGAGGTGATGGGCATCCACAGCAGTTACCAAGGTTTGTGCTGCTCTAAGCCTTGAACCCCCTTCATGTTCGACGTCTTAAGTCCAGATGGTATTGGAAAGGTATTGCGCTCTAAGTGCAAGTCTTTGACTTTTGTGTTGTTGTCGACTGGAAGTGGAGCGGTTGGAAATTCAACAGCGGGTTGTCATCGTCGGGCAGTTTTTGGACATGCGTACGGCATAAACTGCAGAATGCGGATCTATCTTGGAAATCCGGCAACATTCTTGTTCAACTGTTGCCATGTCAGCAAACACCAAACTTCGGTGACATTAAACACACAAAAGCATGTTTGTCAGTCGAAGGTACGTTGGGTTGCGAATTAGGTGTTTTCGCAGTGGAGCTGAAGTTGCATGTGTTGTGAACAGCAAACACCATTGAAAATGCTGGCCCGTGCGCTTTTGCCTGATGGTATCACTGGCAATTTGTTGGGATATGGAGGCACGGGAAAGCTGGGGCATGTTTTTTGTGCTGCTTTGCCACACACAGCAGGTTCAATCTGAACTAATTTGTTTTTTTCGCTGTCATGAGAAACTTTCTTCAAAATAAACGGGTTGAGAATGGTGACCCCTCGCGAATAGGAGCTGGAAGGTGCAATGATGAAAAGGTGTCACGGATGCTATTACCCATTGATTGAACAGTTGGTGTTTGCTTGAAAAACATAACCAAATCAAACTTGAACATGCAACCTGCGGTCCTTGAGAGGAAATTGGAATGTGGCTGCTTCAGTGGCCGAGGAAGGGTTGCAGGGTTGTTGGAACTCTTGGGTTGCCAATTGCAATGTTGAGGAGAGAATTCAAGAACATTTAGGTGGAAAAGGCATTGATGACTTTTGCAAGATACTTTCAGATTCCAAGTGGCGTACTGAGTTTTTGGGAGGAATTTTGTGACTTATGGTTGCAACATCGGCTATGCATTTCGATATGTTGTTTTGAAATTAACGTTCGTTAGACTCGATGGACCGATCACACTAGCACCATGCAAAGCTTCATGCTCTACACGACACACCAGTGCAAAATTTCATTTGCAGACTGATTCAACCTTGGCACTTGGCACCTTTGTGTTTTCCTTTCCAAGAAGGCCCAGGTTTGTCATGTTTCGTCATTTTATGAAAAAAACATTGACTTTGAGATGTTGTGCTGGATGGTGGGCATTGGCATTCTGCGAGTCAGACGTCAGGTGCTTCTGCCCCGGCTGGCTTCGGGGAGCTTGGAGTTGCATGCAGGAGCCAAGGCATGTCGAAGTGTTGAGTTGTAACTACTTGGAGAAACACTGTATGTCTCACTGTATGTCTTTTTTTTTCATCCCAATACCGTTTCATGTCCAACCGAGAAAATCCGACTTAAGTACTTAAGTGACCCAGGCGCCGCTCCGGCGCTCGCTCCGCCGCCTCCGGTTCCCAGGCGCCGGCGCCCGAAGCCTTGCGCCGCCGCCTCGCACAGCGTGTGTCGTGCGGCTCGAAGCCCGATGCCGTGCGTCTGAGACGGCCGCAGAGGAGGCGGTGGACACCGTGGTGTGTAGTGACTGGGAGGGGCCGGTCACCAAGACACGGCCGGAACAGGTGAATAGACATGGCTAGTCCTTGGTTAGAGTGCTTCTCCCCAAAGAGTTTACGGTTGAGGTTCTCTCTTAATGAAAAAAGTCATTGGTCACAGTGCCAGGCCGCGCCTTTGAAATTTGTGTCGGGGTCTTGTCCTCCTGTTGTCCTTTTCTTGTCCTCCAGTTGTCCTGCTGGCCCCGCTTGCCAACCTTGTGCCCTCCTCTTGTCCTGCTGTCCTCCTGCCCTGTGTCCTCTTGTGCTCCTGCTGTCCTCTGGCCGCGCTCGCGAATCCTGTGTCCTCCTCTTGTCTTGGTGTTCTCCTGCTGTCACAATGGGCTAATGGGCATGAAATTGATGTGGAGAGGTATATAAGTGGATTCGTTCGGTACCAATCGCTCTCACTTGCCTGACATTAATGTTTCACGTGGGTTGAAGGTGTTGGGCCTCGAGTTTGGCACCTGTCTAAATCAAATAAAGTCTGCAGACCATCAATTTCATGAAAACAATAATCCCGAAGACCGCTTCATCCACCGCGCATGGGTGACGCAAGACTCGCTTCAGGCATTTGGGTAGTGTGATGGATAGCCTTGCGGAGGAGAAGGTGGGGTTGACGGACTTGGTGTCGGGCACTGAGAGCTTTGCCGACATAGGCTGTAGAACCGAGTACAACCCATCAGAAGTGTCTCTACCAAGGTCTGCACAGTCACACCCTCGTGCAGGTGCTAATTCTACATTGGGGAACCTTCTAGACGGCAAAGCTTCCACAGTATTGTTAATTGCTTTGGATGCATGGCACAAAGTGGCTCCCGACTTGCAACTTTTTGACATTGCAAAATATATCAAACGACCTGGACATAAAATGCTTCGAGGTTAGGTCCCTAGGTCCTTTTGTGGGAAACCACACATTCTATTCACCAACCCAACTCGGAGGTCTGGGCTGCTGCAGTGATGGACCTCTCTGGTTTGGCCTGGACCCTCCGATTTCAACGGCGAGCGCATGACTTGCGGTGGAAGTCTTCGGGGTGATTTTCTCTCCGGATTCGAACGCTCACGACTGATGCACGAGGAGCTTTTGGATTGGATTTCTTGTACAAGGTTGACCCACTCAATGTACTCAATTCGTCGCTTGCATCTTTCATCCACGGGTTCGTGCCTTCTCGGAGACTGAGAACAATGGTGACCCTGGTGGGTCTTCACTTGTGGCAAAAGTCAGGGCTCACACCTGGGTGTGCATTTGAATAGGAGACTCCCTATTTTAACAACACACCCTGGCCTGCAAAGGCACGGGAGGTTCCCGCCGCCCACCCCCACGTCCAAACCCCCCGCCTCCAGCTCCGTCCGAGACGCCGCGGGCGGATCCGAGGCTCTACCCCCTCATGCGATGGAATTCCTCAAGTCCGCCAGCGGCGAGGATTGGCGGGTCGACCGTGGACTGGGCCGTGGACTGGACCGCTACTGGTTGGTTCTCATCACGGCCGAACACCGCCCGTGGGTGATTCTGAACACTCAAAAAGGTCGCCTGATTCTGAAATTGTGAGACCTCGTTGACGGGGTGACGTTTGCAGTTCCTGAGCTGTTGGAGGCTGCAGAGACTTCGTGTCTTAAAAATAGGACGTTTTTACCGACTTCCAACGTTGGTGGAGGTTGGAATCTTCGAATGCGGGATCAACTCGATCTTTGTAATTTTGGTAGGTTAGGCATCGGTTTGTGGCTTTTGTCTGGAGAGAGGGGATCAGCACCAGGTTGTTTCTTTTCAGCATTTTTCAGCACTTGTATTTTTTTCTTGTTTTCAGAAAGGAACGCTGAATCCAGCGAGACGCAGGTGCTTTGTGAGATTTTTCGCCGCCACGGAGAACAGCAGGCGAGCGGCGGGTGCTGTGGCCTCCAATGAGCATGAGGATTTGGCTCAACACGAGGGACATGAGGGTGATGTGGGACACCACAAGCAGTTCAGGCGGATGGGTGATGAAAGATAGAACCCCACGGATGGGTCTGTTCGCGAGAAAGAGGACGTCGCGCACCCAACTCCTCGGAGTTTGCGGGAGCAGATCTCATCGACACACATCGACCGATCTCATCCTTACTGGCAGGATGACTTGCTATGGGCACGCTATGCTGAGGCCATCGATCCCAGGGGCAACGAGGGGCGATGGTGCCATGCATGGAATCCATGCATTTCCGCCCTCCTCGGGGACCAGCCTTCTTAGAAAAAGGTCGGGGGTGAGTAGGTGGTCGGACCGGATGCATCCATGATTGGTGAAGTTGAGAATGAACAAGCGTGGAAGCACAACATCACTTTCGCTTCCATGCTCATGCTCTTGGGATTTTGGGCACCTTGAGCATTTTAAGAAGTGCCCTTATGCGTCCACACATCACGCAGTGAAGCATCATTTGTGTGCCAGAAGAACAGGGTGCCATCTCCACACTCCAAACCTACAATTCTGCCATCCTTCGTCTTTGCTCGTCAGGGGGTCCCGGTCTTCGATTCGAGTTCTGAGGCATTGAGGGCATGACGTTTCCCCCCAAAACCTGTTGCCTTCACCCTATCCACACTCCGTTCGGGGCCAGGTGGTCGCACGCTTGAGCCGAAGTCTGCAGGCCGGCTCGGGCAAGGGATTCTCGGGGCAGCCAGCTGGGTTTGATCGAGCAGGACCTTCAGAAGATTGAGGTCTCGGTCTCAAGGTGCCTTTCTCGGAATCTGAGGTCTCAGATGTTTGGATCCATATGCCATACCTCATGACATGCGCCAGAAAACCATCAGAAAACCACCGGAAAACCCTGGCGGTTTTTGAAATCAACTCTCTGAGCCGTTTCGGTTTTTGGAACCAAAACGGCCACCAACCTGTCTCCTGAGTCTCCTGAGTCGGTGAAAGGGTAGAAAGAGGGACCCTACGCCCTGGACCCCTCCAGTCAGGACATCCTTGGACTACTGGAAAACCACTGCGGGTGGGTGGGATGAGGGATGTTGGCGGCATGGGTTGTGCCCAAGGCACGAGGGGAACCCCAGTTCCGCCGATTGGATCTAAGCAAAAGGCAACGGTTTTCCAAAAGCTTGAGAGTGGAGATCTCAGCTTCAGCCCGTATGTGAGGGTTTCGGGGGCTTATTGCAGTTCACCTCAAGTTATGCTTGACCTTAGTGATTTGTCAATCCCTGTTCTACTCATGGCTTCCTGCCATCCCCGCCTGATCCCCCCTCGGTGTGGAGGAGAAAGCGGAGATCCCTGGCAGGGGCTCCGAGACGACCCAGTGGATTTTACCGAACGCGGGCTAAGCGACCCAAGTTCTGGCCACCCGAGCTGGAGTTCTGGCCACCCGAGCTGGAGTTGTCAGCCTTGCGAATTCGCGAAAGTGCTGTCGGTTGTCTCTGTCAAAGAAGCGGTCCAAGAACGCTCGTCAAGGATACGTAGATGGGTGAGCCAGTGGTCACGGAGAGACATCATGCTTTCCAGTGACTCTATGTTCGGGAAGCTTGGGCACCATCTCACGGGATAGATCCCAGACCTGAAGGGTAGCAGGGTAGCACGTCATAGGTAAGGATGTGGGTGGGGGCGTTTTGCTCAGCTGCCTCCACCGGCCCATGTCTCGAGCCCTTAATCTGGAGTTGGTTTCGGGTGCGAGGAACCTCTTGAAGTCAGCTGATACCCACCAGAAAGGTCGTGCCGCACGGAACACGTCGTATGAGACACCCGCCGAACGACGGGTCCAACGAGGTGGATCCCATCGTTGCTTCCTGACTCTCTTGGAAGGTGCCATGACAGATGGTTTATGGAAGAACTCAAGTAGTTGGCCAAGTCCCCTACATCGTCATGCCAGTGATGTTTTCTAGTTGAACCAACTATATACAGTATATATGTTTGATTTCTTATACACCTATCACCAAGAAAACCCTTCTAGGAACAAGGGCACGGCTGACTCGGCTGAGGCCTGTTTCGCTCGGCCACAGCTGTGCTGGACGACCCGGTGGGGATTCTTTCGGGCCAAGGGCGCCGCAGCATGGTGGGTGGCGTGTCATGGCCGTATCTACGTCTGATTGGGGCTGCCAGTATGGCAATTTCTGTTTTGCCAAGATTCTCAGAGTCGTTCCATGAGCTATAGGAATCTGTCATTGAAAATGGCCGTCCTGATTCAACTGCGAATAGCCTTTACCATTTTCAACATCAGAAGCCAAAGCTCCCAACACACAGAGCCCTTTTTTGCGCCTCGTACTGCAAGAATCTACAGTCCTTTACTACTTTCCTGGTATTTTCTTATGTAAGAGGTCCAAACCTAATGCAATCCACGGGCCTTTCTGGCCTTTTCCTTTCGATGGTCCGCTTTCACGGTGCAGGCGGGCCCCGCGCCGGACGCGGCCATGTCAGCGCTGCGGACGCACCTGCGCGAGGACGTCGGACCGGTCAAGGTCCTTGGAATGGCACTTTGCTACTTAGTTACCTAGCAATGGCCTAATACTACTTGTAGCACCAGCCTTTGGAATGGCCCAATAGGAATGCAGCTACTTGTAGCAAAAGGAACCTAATAGGAATGGCCTCCAAGCTTTCTTTTTGGCCGCAACACCGTTATAGTAGCGTTAGCTACTAGCTACTAGTATGAGAAGTCTCCAGTGGTGTTGTGGTGTCGACCCTCCACTCCGGCAGAATGTTCTTACATCGAAGACATATCATCTACATGTGCATGCTTGGACTAGACCTCCTGGAATCTCCACTGTGCTTCCCAACCTCAAAGACGAGAGACAACCCGCATTACCAAGCAACCGAAGGTTGTGAGAGATGCTTTTTGCTTTTGCAATCAAAATCCCAGGTCCACAGCCAGACTGAGACACGTTCCTCAGCTCCAAGTTCAGGTAGTTTGTGTCAAGGGTGAAGGCTTACCATTCCTTGCTGAGAATCTTCCTTGCCAACTCAGGAAAGCAGCATCAGGCATGATCATCATGATCCTCAAAGACGCAAACACAACCCCCTCATCCCCTCCTCAGTATCCACAAGTGCCTTTCCTTTTTTGGACCCCCAAGGGAGCAGATCCACCACTTCTGGAGGCTTTGAGGCTTTTTGAGGGGTAGAAGCCTCTTGAAGATATATTTCAAACCTGCCGGGTGCGCAGCGGAGAGAGGCCTGCGAAACGCGATGCAAGAGAACAAAGCACTTGGGACTTAGGACTTAGCACGAGTAGAATTGCAACCATATTGGGTGTAAAACATTTGATGGAGTATCGCATGGTACTGTTGTTGATGGTTGATTGGCGATGAGCCATGCAGCCACATAGTTTTTGGTTCTGTCTCCTCCAAAGTCCCACGTCCTTTTGTCAGAGCAACTCCATATGACTGTTTGACTTTGTGGTTTGCTGGTGCTCCTCTTTCGTTTCAGGAGCCAATAGCTCTTCAGCGCTGCCTCTCCAAACTCTTTGAACGCCTGGAGGTTTGGGTGCTCAAAATGACACAATCCAGAGGGTGACCGCGTGATCTCGGAGTCCTTGAAGCGAGGGAGTTTGGGGAAGAGATGTTGTTCATGATTTTGAGTGTTTGGAGGGTAGATGATGATTCACTGTGGGTATGGCAAAGTGCTGATCGACTGACGAAAAACAGCCCAGGGGTCTGCAAAAAGACCATCAGCCACATCAGCCACATCTATATATATATATATATGAATGATTAACTCCTGCACCACTCTAGATCAATTCCCCCAAAACCGGTGGATCTACTCTTGTGAAAGCAATGAACGCAGAAAGAGAAATCCGACCGATTTCGTTGGATTTCGTCCGATGTTCAGCTTCGATCAGCTTCGTTCCAAGCTGATGTTCATGGATCCGACATTCCATGATCCACTCACCCTCAACCAAAACATCCGCAAAACACACACACAGCCATGAGTGCTCTGTGGAGCTGAGATGTGCTCCGGTTCGCGGCCACACACCGCCACACCACACAGCCGGGCAACGGCGGATCCCGTTGATCCCGCGGTCGCCCAGACCGGCGGGCGCCTGGCGCTACTGCTGGACCGTCGAGACTTCGCAGTGGAGGTGAGAAGCTTTCTCCGGCAGCAGGAGGAGCACGGCGGGGGCCTGCGACTGGGATCCGGTCGTTTTCAGAAGGTATGGCTGGTATGGATTCTATGGGCCTCGATCGAGGGGAGAGTTGGGATTGAGTTGCGAGGTTGTGCCCATGAAGCTGCTAGAAAGGATGCTACTGTAGATTCTGCTGGATTTGAAGAGATGACAGCGGACAGTTTCCAGGTATTTGGGTGGCTAACCAGCTTGATCTTGTTCGAGTCTTTTTTGGGATTTTGGTGGCTTGTGTCTGTGCCATTTGAGTCATGAGTGGCGAGAGAACTACGGAAGGTAATTGACAGTTTCTATGATCCAGCGGCCACGCACATCGGCCTGGATGATACCCAGTTCTTTCCAATCACAAGGATCTCGAGAATCAGTTTACCTGCAATTTTGAGGATCTGCACGACGAGATCTGCACAGATGTTCAGACATGAAACACGATCTCCTCCGTCCGACGAACAGAGGGAGCTTTGCCCAAGGAGTCATTGTGGAGATTGACGTACCGTTCAGCCATGGTCACAATTTACTGTTGTTGGCAACGATTCGACCATTCATTGGCTTTCAGAATGAATAAAAAAGCACATTGGCTTTCAGGTGGCTAAGGTGGCTATGATTGCTTAGGGCACCATCCCAGAGCGGAAATATCAAGTAGAAAGAGTCTTAGTCTTAGGAGTCTTCGTCTTCCACCTGCAGGTCTCACTAGGTCGCATGTGTTGCACCCTATGAGTCTTAGAAGCATCATAAGACTGGATGGGTTTGGCAGAGATCTCAGTGGTTTGTCATCCTGGGTCTCAGTTGTCAGCAGATGCTTTGCCAGGAAGTTGACGAGTCGCTGGTGCGAGATTGGCGACCCCACAAGGTGAGGCGTTTGTTTTTCCACGCCTGAAGAGCTGAACCTTCGCTGGGAGCTGATGTGTTTAGTATGAGAAGGTACCTTTTGCCAGTCCTTTTTTGTTTTCTTCTATGCAGCTATGTAATATTTTTTGAGGTACCAACAACATGTGACAAGACAGGACGCTGGCCGGGTGACCAATGACATCCCCCAAACCACACAAATCATTGGTTTCAAGCCCCGTCGACGTTTGAGACGCGGCCTCCCGAAGCGGACGCTTGGGTAAACCTGACCGGTGCTCAGGAGGATTTAGCGGTCTCGAGCTCCAATTTCTGCAACGCTTTGATGGTCGCCGCTTCAAAAAGACAGCCGCTTCTCTACTCAGCAAGAGGGAGCCATGGTAGCTTTGGACAGAAAAAGCCGCTGGGCGGACACCTGACATCCGATTATTTGCATGCTATGTCAGATGCTGTAGGATGTACATCGGTAGGTGTTAAGCAAAAGGGGTTGTCTCATGATACTCTTGACATGTCCAGCACATTTATGGCTGAGTTGGACATAGACCCTTTCCCCATTTTGGCTAAGATGGTCCTAGTATGAAGAGCCCAGCTTCTGGTCGTTGGGCCCAAACAGTTTATATACATAGACAAGATGGTTGAACACCCTTTTGTTTTTCTTCTTTTTGCCACAGCCCCCCCGATGGTCCTGAGATGTACAATCCCAGCTGGTTTCCGGTTTGTGCAAACCCATCATCAAATCGTTCTTGGATGACAAACCCAGATGAAGCCGCTAGTCACTAGCGGCTCTTGTGGGTTGTTCCGACCGCAGGTGCCTCAACTTTTTCCCTCGAATGGGCAGCCGTGGGCAGTGCAGGGGCCCCAGCATCTCGAAAGGGAAGTGGAGGTCGTGAAGAAGCCGGGATTTAGGACCATCTGGGTTTGTAGGAGGCCCACAGATAGGTAGAAGGTATTTTTTTGTTTTGATGTGTGGTTACATGCTTCTCTGTCGATCTTGGGGTCACTCTAAACTGTAATTGCATAAGTTTCAGTTACCGGTGGTGGTTTCTTCGTCACAACTCTGATGGGTCATTTGATGGGTTTCATGGAGACAACTGGAGCTTGGATGCCCACCATGTGTGATGGGTTTTGCTTGGACGTTGAGTGCGTCATCGTTGTGAGTGTCTCGACGCGTGTCGTCCGCACTCGTGGGCGTGGGCGGGGTTTTGATGCGCGAACTTTGCCTTGGTTGACACTGCAAGAAGTCTTGGTCCTCGGCATTGATATTCGGTGCATGGACTCCACTGATTTGCCCCACTGCTTTGCCCTGCGCCAGGCGCGAGATCAGCGAGGCAGCGCATCTGAGGCCGCTGGCCACCTCTCTGGCGGTCAAGGAGGCACGGGGATTCAGTGCCATTCTGGTGGACGGTCACGGTGACCCCCAAAGGGTCAACCTACCATTGCTTGAAGGAGCTTAGGTTTTGAATCAGATGCATGTTTCAATTTGTTTAACACTGCCGTTGTGGCAGTGTTATTTGACAAGGGCGTTTCTTGGTGTTGAAGTGTTGGGAGCACCTACGCCTATGCAGGTCAAATACAGCCGAGTCAAAGCAAACCATGTCTTTTTATGAGTCTTGAAGGAAAATACATGGTTGTGGGGGAGTACTCCTTGATCCTGGATCAGAGTCGATGGTTCAGCTTGCCATTGGGGCATTCCGATGGTTTTCCACATTGGACCAACCAACACTTCATGGTGCCACTGGACGGGTCCCGGACGAGACGTGGTTCCCTACGTCTTCGTTCTTGTTAATTTTTTCGGCCGTCGGTCCCGGTCTTGGACGGTCTTTTTCTTCTTTCGACTGTGGTTGTTGGTGAGTCATGACATGGAACCAAGGAACGCAAGCACGGCAGCAAAGACCCATCGACACTTGAAATACATCAACACAGTAGAGCCGACTCGAGCCTCTTGTTGTCGAGTCGAGGTCTTCCTCCTGGAGAAGCGACCACGACAACTTCAGCAGGGGGTCCCTTAGGATCCGGTGAGGGGGTCCCTGGTGGGTCGGAGCTTTCGGTTGGTGGTTTTCTCCCCTTTGGTTCGAGTGGTGGATGAAATCTGTCTAGACAGGTGACAGATGGAGGTTCCCGACCTGACAGGTGCAGAGTGTCACCTCACATCAGGGATCTCACGAAACAAACAATCCTCGTCACGTCCTGATGGTCCACCAAAAGCCAACGTGACCCAACGTCACCATCCACCGAGGTCCACGTCGGAAGGGCCCGAAGCGTGTGACGCCTGCAGTGCTGCAGGTGGGGGGGTTCCACTGAAAGTGAAGGTGCAGCACGAAAGCACCGCTCTTTGAAGAACACTCATCATAAGAAAGGCTCATTCTGAGAAAGCTTTTCATCTGGTTCACAAGAACTTGGGAACTTCTGTAGCGGTATGTAGCTGCAGGGATTTGTGGTCCAAAGCCTACTTCCCCGCTGTCTTCCCTCAAAGGGGGTCGCCTTACAAGGGCCTGCGCGCGTTTGACCGTGGATGACGCAGTTGGAAGTGCCCAAAGCACCCTTGTCGCCTAACTCGGCCCGTTCGGTCCAGATGAAGGAGTTTCTTGGACTGGGTATCCATGGGTCGATGGGTATCGATGCATGCGGTGGTGGGTTTGGGGGGCTGTTCCAGACATGGCTGAGATGGGGTGGAAGACTTCAGTTTGTAGTCGAGCAGGTCCAATGATGTCCAAGGTCAAGAGAGGTGTTTTCTAGCATGTGATGCAAGACAGGGATCATCCCATGTTTGACTGCAGTTGTTCAATTGGGATAGATGCGGGCCACAACTTGTTAAAGCGATCGAAAGGGAAATGACTGCAGTTGAACCCATGTCTTTTGGAGCCACAACTCATGCCTTTATTCAAGCACCACAGTGGTGAGTGCTACAGTATGAGATGTCGGGGTTGCTACAGAAACAGGTCGGGTTTGGATGGTTGGGTCATCCCTTGGTGGAGGATGATAGAGAGCTTTGACGGTGGTGTTCTCTCCCCTTGTCATTCCCGGAGTCTTCCCATCCAAGGAAAGCTGCTCAGATCCGCAAGAGCTTCCAGCGCCCAAAGTTTTGGGTCTTGGGCTTTGGCTGGTGCCTTGCAGGTTGCGCTGGTGCTGCAAACGTCATAGCTTTCAAGAGCTGGCATCTGTATGCATCACATGTGACTGGCAGTACGTCTGCCATGGCTTTCCGATTGGAGGGCTACCACAAAGGAGAGTGGGGATCCGAAAGCCTGAAAGAGGCTTGCTTTTTAGTCTTTGCCTTCTTGATCGGTGCCTATGCATGTGGTCTTTTGATTGACAAGAATCAAGTCCACTTCTTAGGCAAAGCCTTTTACGGCTTGGCATTGGTGTTGAATTCGACCTGTCTTGTGCTGGGAGCATTTCTTCCAGGGCGGTTGCTTCCGGTTTGCTTTGTCGCTGCTGCATGTGGACTTCAGAATGCCATGTGCACTTCTCACTTTGGTGCGATCATCCGCACTACTCACTTAACAGGTACCGTCACCGACATCGGCTCCACACTGGGCCGTATCAGCATGATCTACCTTCGCAAGGGTTGCCGTCGTTCGTGCTTGGATGACGTGGAGCGTGCGGAAGTGGGTGTGGACGGTCGAAAGCTTGGGGTGCTCTTTGGATTGTGGAGCTTCTATTTTGCCGGTGGCTTAATTGGGATTTACATGGAGACTTGGTGAAAATATGGCTAGAGTGGCTAGAGTGAGGACTTCAGAACTGGCATGCTGTGGGATTGCTCCCAGAAGACTTGGCGCAACAGAACATCAACATAATTATCCTGCATAGCGACATGTGCGCAAAAGTTCAACGCCAAAGGGGAGCGATTCCTCATTGTGAATCATCCGGTTCTCTTTTTGGGTTTTTCGGGGTAGATGTATAGAGGAAACGAGACCAGACACTCCTGCAACATGTAGCGTGGACTAGGGGGCTCCATCTGGGTGCTCATTCACAGGCAGCTGGAGAAACCGGAAAACCGAGAGCCACATGCGGCATTGAAACGAACATGAGAACACAACCAAGCCAACAGAATGGGTCAAAACCTGGAGCCCTGGCTCACCATGTAGCGAACGACCTCTCAGGTAGGTCAACTCAACTCCCCTGTACCCACCGAAAGGTGAAGGGTGGGAAGCGTCAAGACCGGAGCGCAAGTCAGGTCGGTAGGTCAAGGTATCCTGGTTTTGACCCACAGCCATCGAGATGCAGGAGGTAGGATGCTGCACAGGCCACATCCGGAACTTCCAGTCAAGAGAGCTAAGATTTAAGCTTTTCAGACTGTTCCAATTATGTATATTAGGATCTTGATTAGTAAAGCCTTCATTTAGTTTGGATTGTATAGCCTCTTCACATGTCTACTTTTACTTTTTGCACATGCGGTTTTACTCATGGACAGTCTACACTAATACGGAACTGGTCCCTCATCCATACCGTGGTACACCAACACTAGCACATCCTGTTTCTTTGACTTCTTAAACAGTTTTTGGGTCAGTCATGCAATCTTGATAGGGGTAATGTTAAGAACTGGGCGGTTGGGTGGTTTTCTTGGGTGACAAGGAGAACATCATTCCTGGTCCTCCTGAACGTGCCTTGCTCCTTCCGGCCACTTTCACGGGTGGCCTGGGCCTCTTCTACATGGCTTGCCGCCAGATTCTCAAGGACCAAATCTGTCGACAGTGATGGGAAGCGGGGATGACCAGATCACATCTGGGAACGTGCTTGGATTGTTGATCACACACTTCCGTCAAGGCTGCGGGCCACATCATACAATATGAAAGGAACTACTGCGGAAACATATTCCAAGCGGGCTGCCCAAACGCCTTCCCATTCACACATTCATCACGCAACATGTGAGATCGTGCGAGATCATGTGAACATGTTTTCATGTTTTTAGGAAGCTGTGAACGGCGAGGTATGCTCCCCAGGATATTCGATATATGATATATATAAATGAAACCTTTCATCACGAAGTGACTATCACGATAGTTCGTCTCCTTCAGGCGGTCGAAACGAATAAATCAGACCGTGTCTGTTGAAACGGAAGACCTGGGCAGGACTATATCAAGAAGTTGGAGAAGGATCGCTTTGAATCCGACCTGGAAGAGGCTCACAAAGTCTTGGCCAACATGGGCAACCGGCTCCATGCCATGGAGCACAGCGAGACTTCTGTGACTCGCCAAACCGGCGGGTGGGTTTTACCGGTTTTCCAATGGATTTCGACTTCAACTGCTGGATGGGGTGAAAGCCGAAGGGATTCCTCCGATGGATTGCGGTCTTTTTCGCCACTTCTGAAGGTGAGTGGTCAGCTTTCGGGAAGCCGGAGAGCCCGTTTCCGCCTGTTCCGGCTTGGTGGGGAGGATGGACCAATGGCAAACGTCCAAGGAAGAAGGAACCACACCCCACGTATGATCCAGGTGTGCCTCAGTCTCTTTTAGTATCTGTAATGATATGTAATGGATACATACCACACGGATCCGGTTTTGCAGGCTCGTTAATACAACCAAGTAAAGCAGACCCTGGGAGGGCAGTTCGCAGGGCGTTTCAGAGCTTTTGTCGGCAGTGCAGTTTTCAAAAGCTTTGCGAGGCCTGCTGCAAAGAGCCTGCACAAAGATCAACACTGAGAATCCAAAGAAAGAAGGGATATCAACATGTCAGAACCCAAGTAAGCCAAAAACAAACCGACATTTTGGATACTTTGGGGGTGCAACCTTGTCTCTTTTGTGTTATTCTCTTTAGTTTTGGCAACTGTCGTCTAAGCTGTCCTCCTGCTAGTTTTGCGTACTCATTCCATGGAAGCAGCACCAAGAACTCCCATTCTTAAGAATTTAAACAAGAAACAGAACAAAGTTGAAGAAGAAGAAGAAGAAGAAGAAGAAGAAGAAGAAGAAGAAGAAGAAGAAGAAGAAGAAGAATAAAAACAATAATAAGAAGAACAGGAAAAGGAAAAAGAAAAGAATTAGTAGGAGTAGGAGTGGACTAAGCTTTTGGATCTATGAACATCAGACACGTCGAAAAGTGCACTCTGCATCCTGCTCTCCCTCAGAACCATTCACAGCAATGCAATCTGGGACGTAAAACAGGAACAGCTTTGTTCCATGACTCTTGAGGGTCTTGGAGTAGAGCCGTGCTTGGTTCCGTCCACTGAACGGGACCTCCCTCCTCGTCGAAACTGCCCCCAAATGTGGTGGGGCCGCCATGCGGACGGTCTCGAGGTCGCCGAGATGGATGCAGAGATGGGACACATGATCGAGGCGCTCCACGAGGTGGAGGCGGACTTCGAGAATCTCTGCCGGCAACACAGCCAGATCCTGGATCGCACCGTCGCTTGGATGGGAAGATGGGAAGATCATGGACCATTTTTCCGAACCTTTGGGTGCGCAGATCTGTGCAGCATTGTTTTGGGAAAGGTTCAGGGTGTTTGATATGTCTTCTTTCGGGTTGATCGAAGAACTTGAACTTGAACTGTTTTAACTGGTGATTGTGATATGATTTTGAGGCCCCGCACAAATTTTGGCCGAACAAAGCGGCTTGGATGTTGGTCGAGTTGCTGTGGGTTTGGCTTTTTTGGCTGCCAGCCCTCTGGCAGCCCAGCTGCTCTGGGTTGGCCCTTAGTGGGAGAAAGCCGGGCCGAATTCCTCATGCAAAGCGGTGTAAAGTTCTCACACGCTTGGCAGTTCATACCTGGAATCTTCTGCTCGTTGCCAGGAAAGTGGAACCAGCAGATTCTCCAGCAAGGTTTGAAGCTTGTGTGGAGAAAGCTTGCGTGAAGCATCCGTATAGCCCCTTGGCCAGCATCGTTCGACTGGATGAGTTGCCATCTCTCAGTACCTGTTGGTGTAGAATAGAACAACACTTCGGCTCGTCTCTATCAGCTCCAGGTATGATCCCTGCCTAGATGGATTGTCCACCTTTGCTGGCACCTGTCTAGCAACGGCTGCGAAGCGAAGTCCTTGCAAGGAATTCATGCTCTGCAGGCCACAAGTTCCATTGAGAAGCCTAAGTTGCTCTCCTTCTCTTCAAGCTGCTCAAGTTTCAGGAACCTCGGAAAGGAAGGCCGTCAGTGCTCCACCAAGACCCCCTGTGAGGCCTCGTGTTCTTGCATGTTCGTACACTCATGCCGAGGCACCTGACCACCGTCTTTTAAGCAGCGAAGACCGTTTGGGCCGTTCGCAGGTGATAGTTGGCCGGGTTGGGCGTATCGTGGCCCCTTTAGGGCCATCTTTGAGACCTTCTTCCCAAAACTGATTGGCTGCTAAGCAGTGTGGCCCATGTCGACAAGCTGCAGTCTTTGTGATTTGTTCGAAGATATGCCTTAGAGCTTTGAGTTTTCTGAGCAGTTGTTGGGTGCTTGACATGGGCCATAGCGGTTGGCTATCTCGACATAGTGGGGACGAGGGGCAAGGCAGCCTGGAAGACTTGGGCCAGACCTTCAAAGTCATAGCAAAAGGGTGAGCGCTCTTGTCGAGATGATCGACGAGTTTCTTGAAACCCACAAGCCACGGGGTTCTCCCGCCTCCCAAAGCGAGAGTATCTCTCAAATGCTTACTTTGGCAAGTGAATGTGCTTGGAACGGCGTCATGAACTGTGTTCCCGTCGTTTCGTTTCTTTCGCTCGGATCTGTCGAGCTCGCCCCCCGCAGATCTTGGAGAAAGCTGCCCACTGATCCGCCCCCCGTCTCGATGCCCTCTTCTTCCTTAGCCGCGTGTGACGCGCCAGCGTGCGACGCGCCCCACACGTGTATATCACCGGTGTCTACGCAATCCACTCAGACAGAGAGGATGAGGGAGATGCTTGGAGGGAAGGATCTGGAGATGTGAAGTAGGTTACCCCCCAAAAAAAAAAACACCATGGATCGGATCACACCTTGAAATTTCCTTGGAGGAAGATTGGTTGGTTGGCCAGTCTGGTCGGTTGGGTGGTGGTGTTTGGTTGGTTGGGTTGGTGGGTGGGTTGTTAGTTTGCTCGCTCAAGGGTTGTTTGTTTGCTTGGAAGGCACCTTTTCCTGTCACGATCGGCGGTGAGCGGGGGCTTCCCGCTTGTACTGTACTTCTCTCGTGTTTCTCGAGCTTGAAAACATAGGATATTACTGTAGTGCTTTTTGGGGTTCATCACAGATGACTTTCCAAGCACCCACAGGAACTCGACGTGACCTTACAAAAGTGGAGCCCCCACATTTTGCAGAACTACCCTCGACATTGACACAAACTACAAACAGCTAGATCAATTGCTTAGCTTGCTGTTCTTCCAACACTTATATTCACGAGGATTGCTGTTGGAATGGCCCTTGGCGATGACAGCTGCGCATGTTGGAAGCTCAATTCCACGTCGCCATCGTTTGCCCCGCCCGTTTGTCAATCTGAGGAAAGCTGCGCAGATCCGCAAGAGCTTCCAGCGTCCAAAGTTTTGGGTCTTGGGCTTTGGCTGGTGCCTGGCGGCTTGCGCTGGTGCTGCAAACGTCATAGCTTTCAAGAGCTGGCACCTGTATGCATCACATGTGACTGGCAGTACGTCTGCCATGGCTTTCCGATTGGAAGGCTATCATCAAGGAGAATACGGATCAGAGAGCCTGAAAGAGGCTTGCTTTTTAGTACTGTCTTTCCTACTTGGAGCCTTTGCATGTGGTGTTTTGATTGACAAGAATCAAGTCCACTTCTTGGGCAAGGCCTTTTACGGCTTGGCGCTTGTGTTGAACTCAACCTTGCTGGTGCTAGCCGCATTTCTTCCAGGGCGGCTGCTTCCGGTTTGCTTTGTCGCTGCCGCCTGCGGACTTCAGAATGCCATGTGCACTTCTCATTTCGGTGCCATCATTCGCACGACACACGTGACAGGCACTGTCACCGACATCGGCTCCACACTGGGCCGTATCAGCATGGTCTACCTTCGCAAGGGTTGCCGTCGTTCGCGCTTGGATGACGTGGAGCGTGCGGAAGTGGGTGTGGACGGTCGAAAGCTTGGGGTGCTCTTTGGATTGTGGAGCTTCTATTTCATTGGTGGCTTAATTGGGATTTATATGGAAACATGTCTTCAAGAGCGGTTGCTGAGGTTTGCTGTGGGGCAGGTTGGGCTTACTGCAAGTTTCGGAGTTGTTTATGACTGTGGGATGCAGTCTCCTAAAGAATTAGACTAGATTAGACTAGACGCAGATCTGCTCCGACCACTCTGTTCTGCGGGGACAATCGCACATGCAATTGCAACGTATCCATTACGGAAAAAGAACCCCTGTTGCTGGAGCCCAACTTGAGATGGGTGTCTTCCCATGCTACTGTTGAGTAGGAAAAGGCAAACCATTGCCAACCGACGCTTGGAAGTCCCCCAAAGTCTGGCTTCCATAACTGCCCATGAACTGAGGAGAATGTTGTTCCCTCGCCGCCTCAGCGAGTTCTCCTACTCCCTGCCACCTTCACTGGAAGCTTGGGCGTCTTCTACATGGCCTGTCGACAGATTTTGAAGGACTGAGGGTGGAGAGCTAGGGCCGGAGCTTCAAAAAGAGATACATGGCCAGTGTAGCAAGGTTGGAAGTTGAGTTGATTCTCAGCCGGGTTCTACCACCAGCATCGTTCGAACTGAATGTAAAAACATAGTCATAGCAGCCGGCCCTTTCTGTTTAAATTAAGGCCGTGGATTGCCTCCTTACAGGTTGCTTGGATCCCTTTTGGGACTCAAGCAGCGTGAGGTATGCATGAGCCCATGGATCCAACCTGGGTTGTTTGTGAATAGGTCCAACTCAAATGCAAGCTAGGTCCTTAGGTAGGTCCTCGTAGAGAAACAATATTCTGTGATCTGTCTGATTTCGGGAGATGTCGCGCAGGACTACATTAAGAAGTTAGAGAAGGAGCGCTTCGAATCCGACCTGGAAGAAGCTCAGAAAGTCTTGTCGCACATGGGCAGCCGGTTGCAGACGCTCGAGCACAGTGACCACTTAGTGGCTTGGTTGATCGCTCAGAGACTTTGGTGCTTCAAGGTTCGAGAATTTTCCCAAGTCCGGCAGCATTTTTTGTAGTATATAGACGGAAGAGCCACGCCATGCGAAAAGAAACAGGCAGAGAGAGCGCACGACTACTAGAAGTTTTTCTTTAGTTCTTCTCCAACCAGACAGCTCAGGTGGTTGAATGGGATGCAGAGATGGGTCACATGTTCAAAGCACTTCATGAAGCCTGGATTTGCAAAGATTGCCTTTTTGAAAGCGCAGGCTTGAGTCTCCTGCCCGAAAAAGTTTGGGTCGGGTGCTTAGTCCATTTTGGTTTGCTATTTTTGGCCACTAAGTCGATTCATTCACCTCAGGAAGTGGAGACAGGCTTTGAGATTTTATGCCACCAACACAGCCAGGTCCTCGAACAAGTCGCTGGGCGAAAACGCCCAGTTTGGGCGGCTTTCACTCTGGATCCGTTTTTTTTTTTTTGAGAAAAGGGGGACCGCGAGAAGCAGCAGTTGCCATTCTTTTCTGGGACGACTTCCATGCATGCTTTGGATGGAGCAAGTTGGTCGCTGAGCTACATGCTTTTGTGTACCCAATCATCATGCGTGGAAAGGCTTTTTGCGGTTCATCATTCCTGTCCTCAGCCCATGGAATTGGACAAGTCACCTACGTTGACTTTCATCGACTCTACCCAAGTAATGTTGAATGCTGATAAATAGAACCCTCATGAACCCTCCAGCCAAAATGCTTTTACATCGTCATATTTCCCTATCACTTGAAGTTCATGAATGCCCTCAACAACTTTGGCTCAAAGCCGGCCCGTGCATGTCAGCGTGGGCATACGCACTTGAAGTGGTGCATGAGCTGAGATGGATTTGGCCGGCGGTCCGCCTCCTGATCCTGATCCTGAGCTTTGCCCAACCCGCTGCCTCCCTTGCACCAGCCGCAGGGGATCCTTCACTGAGGAGGAGCTGGCTGAATATGAGGAAGTGGTCACTAGGCGCGTGTGGAAATGGAGCACTGAGGGTAAAGATTCTGACAAACTCCGTTTGGTCGTTCCTGTGGCTGAAAGACCGGCTGGCAAAAAGAGGCAAAGCCGAGGCAAGATGACACCTTGGTCGTCAGGTTCTCGATTGACTCTCGATTCACTTCGTCTGAAGCGTGGAAGCGCATCCAGTCAGACCCTGGCGTGCATGCTCGGAAGTGGGTTGCAGGTGTCGCCCATGAAGTTTCTGCTTATATCAAGGACACTTGGGGGTGGGAGCTTCAGAGTGGAGCTGCTGGCATTGGCAGCGTTGTTAAGGGTCTCATTCGTGTGAAAAAGGGTCCTTTCATTGGCCAGTTGTTGTCTGCTAGTGGTAGGAGTCATGATGGTAGTAGGTTCTTTTTAGATCCCTTGGCTTGGGAAGGCACTCCTGCAGGTGTGAAACCTTTCGTCAGCTGGATCGATAAGGACCCCCAAGAAAAGGACAATGCTTACGCCTCTCGAGTTGCGAAACTTGCCATTGAGTATGGTATCGCCAGAGGTTGGAGGCAGCTTGGGGTGCGCTCCATGTCTGAGGAGAGCAAAGTTGTGACCAAACGTAGTCAGTCTTGGGTCATGCGTTCTGCCCCGCGACATCGGGATGCTGATGATGTTGTCCGTTTCCTGCAGGCTGCTCATTTCACGGAAGTTGAGTTAAACGTCAAGAAGCGCGAGAAATTTGGGGTTGCTCTATGAAGGATCTTCTTTTGATGAGGGTCGTTTTGTGGTGGTTGAGCGTTATCGTAACCCTCGACTTATTAACAATGTTACCAGGTTGAAAGGAGAATTCCGGGTTGATTTGAGGCATGAACCCCCACTTCTAGTGGTTCTTTTCTGGCTCCTGAGGCATCGGCCCCGGCCTCAGTTGATCCTCCAGCTACCCAGTCGGAGGAGAAGTCGGATGCTATGTCTCAAGATGCTCTTGAAGAGGGTGATGGAGGGAAACGACCCACTGCTTCGGTGGGGACCAGCCCTGAGCGGAAGCGCCTCAAGGTTCAACCCCTTCCGGAGGGTGTGATTCGGATCCAGAATGAGGGTCTCGGCAATTGTTTGTTTATTGCTGTTTCTCAGTCGATTGAAGCGACCAGCAAACAACAACATAGTCACAGATCAATCCGCGCTGCTGCTGTGAAGCATTTGAGAAAGCATCGCGATCAGTATTTCATGTGGTGGGACAATTTGTGGCCTGATGGTACCAAATGTGTGAAAGAAACTATTGATGGATTTGATGAGTACATTGGCAAACTTGCTCAAATTGGATCCTGGGCAGGGAGCCTCGAATTGGCTGCCCTTGCCACCACCATGGATAGACCAGTTTTTGTTCTCCACGAAGTTGGTCAGGTGTACGGGTTTTGTCCTCCGGGTTCAAATCGTGATATTTTCTTTTCCACAGCCAGCAGGAAGGCCATTACGAAGCTCTTTCTGTTACTCCTGAGGCAGCTCTTCGGCTCCGTGCTAAGGCGGAACAGGGAAAAACTAAGGGTGGTCGAGGTCTTCACAGAGGTGGCGGAAAGACAGACTCAGTTGGTGGACGTACGGCAAAGTCTTTGTCTTTCGGGGGGTGCACTCCCT
Organism: Durusdinium trenchii; assembly: GCA_963970005.1. NCBI lineage: Eukaryota > Dinophyceae > Suessiales > Symbiodiniaceae > Durusdinium > Durusdinium trenchii. Next base: position 3,524,794 of record CAXAMN010000001.1, on the reverse strand, counting down.
CCTTTGTTGAGCCCCGTGTTGAGCAACCCGCTTCTTCGAGCGGCCACGGGGGCAAACCGATTGGCATGAATGTTGGCTCAGTTGGTGGTCAAACAGCCCCTTGTCGGAAGAACAACTTCGCTGGATCTGCTGCGAGTTCTCAGTTGCTTGGTACGGACCTCAGATCCCAGGATGTTGGTTCCTTAGCTCCCTGCATGTTTGGACTCCAAAAGATGCGGATTGTTGGAAAGCAAGCCACTCCTGCTGCTTTTTCGACACCTGCTCGTCAAGTCACGGGCAAGAGGGTACCCAAAACGATGTGGACTTGTCCTTATTGTCAGTTGGTTCTCCGTAAAGATGATGCACGTGCTTCTTTGGCTTCAAGACGCCTTGATCATCTTAATAAGGCTCATGCTAAAGATCGCAGCAAACTGAATGATCGCATGCGAGAATACACTCCTGTTGTTGTTGCCGTGACGTCCCTGCCTCAGGACCAAAGAGCTTGGGAGTGTCCTTTTTGTGAAGCTAGTCTTCCTCAGTTGGGTAAGTGGGATCACGACAAGGCAGTCACCCACCACTATAAAACGAAGCATCCCAAACGTGACACTAGTCGTGTTGCTGTTTGCAAGGCCCGTGCTAAACTCCTGAAGACGCGCAAGAAGAAAGCTCAACGTCTTGAACTTGCCCAAAAGGTCAGGTGCCGAAATGTTGATAGAGCTGCCAAGAGCCGGAACTATAGCATTGGTGGTCACGAGTTGGTGGAGCTCAAAGTTGACAGTCAGAAGTGGCCAGTTCTGCGGTCTAAGAAGCCGGCTTGTTTTGCTACTTTCCTGACCTGTACTCGTTGCAGAGGAACGCGTCGAAGTGGTCATTGGAATTTCAACTGCCCTGGCAGTCGGCCGTGTCCCTTGGCTGCGCAGTGTGCACTCTGGCGGCGGCTTTCTGAGGACCAAAGGCTGGCGCTTGCTTCAGCTTGGAATGTGAGCTTGGCGCAGGCGGTCGAGTGGTTTGGCCCTTCTCTCGCTTCGAAAAAGTGTCGTACCACTGGAGTGAAATCTTTGAAACCCTCTGATCACTCGATCGAAAAGTCGTGGCAGCGTGACTTGGTTGAAGATGGGGATGTGGAGTCCCAACCCGGGCCGGGTTCATGGCGTGGTCTCACTTTGAATTGCGGAAGTCGTGATCTAACTTGGAGCTTTGTTAAAATGGTTTGTGACCGACAGCTGGTTGCAGATGTCGTATTCTTGCAAGAGACTTTCCTTGATCCTAATGCGTTGAACTCGATGACTCGGTGTGCCAACTTGGCGGGCTTTCGGCTGTGGACAACCGAGCCATCGGAAGTTAGTGGTCAGTATAGAGGTGGTGCGGCGGTCTTGGTTCGAGCCTCTCTTCACGCTCGGGTTTGGTCCGTCTTCTCTGCTAAATCTGGCCAAGTTGTGGCTGTTGTGCTTAAGGATGTCATAGTGGCTTCTGTTTGGAAGGGGCACTGCGACCCTCCTGATAGTGATGACTTTCTTGGGTTCCTTGGTGAGGAAGCGAACGCGCATGGCTTGGGTTTGGTCCTTGCAGGTGATTGGAATTGGACTTCGTCTGAGAATGTGTTGTTCGACCCGGACGTTTTCTCCTTGCTTGCTGTGGAGGATAGTACCGGCTTCATCCCCGCTCGTTGGAAGGGCTCTAGAGCTATTGACTATGTTGTTGGCACTGCACAGGGCTTCCTTGACGAAGCTTTTGGCGATCACGAAGGTGTGCAGTTTGAAGTCCGTGGTGTTCTTCCTGAAGGCCAGTGTTTCTCTAGGGTGCAAACTCAAAAGTACACTTGTCCAGAGGACCTTGAGAAGCAACAGTGGAAACAAGAGTTAAGTGTGGCTTGGCTTAATGATGACACTGTGTTCCCGTTTAAGGATGAAGTCAATGTTGAGGTCGAATGGAAGTGGTTCAACGCTAAACTTGAGCGGATCTTTTCTGGGACTGGTCGTCCCAGCGCCTCTTGTATCCGTGCGAAGGGTAGCATGCCTAAGGTTCTTCCTGCTTCTAATTTTCGGATATGTGGTTTTCGGCATGGCTCTTTTAGGGAAAGATCTCTGCGGAAGCTTCTTGGTAGGGTGAGAGAGGCAAATCGGCAGTTCTTGTCCATGGGCCGTTGTGATGAGGGTTTACTTCGGCATGTGGAGAAATCATGGCCTCGACATTTCCCGTGGAGTTCTTGGGCAGATGCTGAGTTCAAAGTTGTCCAGAAGTTGAAGGCGATTTCTGATGCGTCTCGTAGTGCTCGTCTGAAAGAACAATAGTTGGAGGAGGTCGAGATGGTCTTCTTTCCTCAGCAAAAGTCGACGGGACAGTGTTTTGCTGGCTCAGGCTGGTGTCGGTTTCAACGAATCTAGGTGCAAGCTTGTTGCTAAGGCTTTCGAAGAAGGGGACAATCATGTCCGTGCGGTTTTAACTGGCGCGGCAAATTCTTCAGCAGTATATCAGGTCATCAGCTATGGCCACACTAAGGTGGGATGTGAATGGTGTCAGCAGGACGATGTCGTCTCTTCTTGGTATCACTTAGGTTGGGAGTGCTCTTTCTTCATGGCTACGCGGCCGGTGTGGGGTGGTATGGACGTGCTGCAACTACGCCTTGGATGGCCTAGTGGATCGGCCAATGATGCTGTGGCGCTGCGGCATTTGGCGACGACTCGAAGTGCGGTTTTGGCTACAGTGCTACAGCTCCTCACCGAATCTCTCCCGAAGAGGAGGAAGAGGAGGAAGAGGAAAGCTGGCCGGCGGTGCTGCTGTCCTCGGGCACAGTATCGCGAGAATAACACCGACCATTCAGATCACCAAGACGACGTTGAGGCCAATGAAGCTAGTTTCTCCGTAGGCTCCAGCAGCCGATCTATCCTCTCGGTTCTCAGCAGCTGCAGAGGTTGAAGAGGACCAGGCTGAGCTGTGGGAATTTTTGCTGATCAATGCTTCCATCTTGTCTCTAGGCTGCGAGCCACTACTGGGGCTGGACACCCACTGCTTGATTGTGAGCCGCCGGCATTGTGGCACGAGCTCGGCTGGAACGCCGGCCAGGTGGTGTCTACTTGTCAATGGGGGCCCAAGGGTCCGATGGCCCTCTGCCCTCCTTGGTTCTGAATTGGCGCAAAGAGGATGGAGGTGAGTGAGGGGAACGCGGATGGACGCCTCTAAAGAAGCACTTAATCGAAGTGCCGCACCCGGCACCAGCCAGATCCCGCAAAAGGACAAGGCCGCGGGAAGAAAGGCTGGGGGAAATAGAAGAAGCAGTGGAGCAAGATCAGGCGTTGCTTCCAGACGTGCTCGCCCCGTTGGTGAAAGAGATCATGGAAGGTGCAAGCGCTGATAGAAAGGATGTCAGGTCGCGCAAGGTGAAGGCCATCTTGGAGAGCAACCGTGGTAAAGAGCCGCTGGAGCATGGAATGGCTGCAATGGCGCAGTGATGGAGGTATCATGAGTTATCCATGTGGGCGACAGCACCATGCTGGGCGGGGCATCTGAGCAAGAGTGATGGTCCCTATCGCTCGTAGTTCATGAATGCTCTCAAGAACTTTGCCCACCCGGGCCTCCTCAACACGGGATATTTGCGGACCTTGAGTTGATTTGCTGCTTTATCTACAGTTGTTGTCACATTGGCTTTGTGGTCCTTGCGCTCCATTGATGTTTAGCTGCAGCTTCCCCATGCTGGGCGGGGCATCGGATCATTTGCAGAAAGCAAGGGTGACACACATATATATATACACATATAAACAAATAAAATAAAAAAATATGTATTCATACATATATATATATATTATATATATACAATATGTATTTTTGAAGCTTCCATGATGTGCCTGACATGGGTTCTTGTTGGTCAGATCGCCGCGGTGTGATTATGACCGAGGAGAATTCAACCTGATCAGCAGGGAACATTCGCTGCGGAAAGCGTCCGTAGCGCTGGCGCTCCGCCGCTTAGACATAAAGTTCCAGCGAGGGTCAACCAAGGCCTCCCGTTCTTGACCCACAACCAAATACTCATTCGTTTGTAGGTTTGATGAGTCTCTCTATGATCTATATACCAATTTTTTGTGGCACTGGCACTATACCGATTTTATATAATTCAACATGTTTACAGCTGTTTACAGTGTTTACAGTGTAAACAGATTTGGCGACTCACCGAGCAAAAAACAAATGCGTTGTGGGGAAGAACGGTTTTTGACCATCGGATGGGCCAGTGTGCAAGCCTTTTGTAGAACTCTTGCTATTTGAGCCAATTCTTTCGCACGGTTTCGCAAAAGGGTTCCTGGTTTGGATAAGAGTCTACCGAGATCTCTTCCGGGGTGTTAGCTTGGTTTTATTTTTCCAATTTGTTTCGTTTTTCATCTCTCTCTCTCTCTCTTTTTCTCTCTCTTTCTACTTTTCGTACAAGTATAATTGCTGCACATAAAGGCAGGGGACAGCTCCCATTCTTTCGCCACATTCGACTTTTCGATGCTCATCTCTTTGCGTGTCAGTGGCCCACTGGGCAATAGATGATTGACACGGATATGTTTGAGCCCATTGGCAGGAGAACCCCGGTTGCTAAAACCAAGTTCACGCATTGCTTCTGCCACAGATCGGACACCCATCCTGAGGCAAAGATCAACCTTGGTGACTTAATGATCGCCGCTGGAGGGATCGCGACGGTTCGACCCCTGGATGGACCTATACACTTCTCGCCACTTTTGCTTTTTCTTGGCGAGGTGCTACCAGGGCGGACTGGTTGGGGGAGGTGCTCAACATGACACGTGAACATTTCTTCTTACGGTTTGTCCTCCCATTTGTTGGTTTTCACAGCTGGTTTCTCAGCCTCAACCATCTCGAGTTGCTGTATTTTGGTCCCCAGCGTTTTGCTGAGAAACACCCCCCCCGCGCCGCAGTGTTATCTCCTTGTGAAGTGCGCGGCAATTTTGGGACACTGTACAGCATGCATTGGGCTCTGGTCCGAGCTGTTGTGAGGCACTGGGATCGTGTCAGTCAGAGAACTTTTACCAGCACCCAGCCCCAATCTGGGGTCTGGAGAGACAAACAAAACCTAGCTAGCTGGAGGGGCCTGTGTGCCAAAATTCTCAGTCAGCATTTGTGGATAGTCGATCCGGTTCGCTAGAAATGTGACATTTGACTATTCCAAGCTCGAACTCAGCTGTGGAGCAGGGCTTCCTGGTACGATGAGCCAGAGCGGAAACGGCCACCTGTTAAAGAATCCAACGGCCTGTCCGACGAGCTAAGACGTTAAAAGCCCGTCGTGCTCGTGTTTGGGTGAAGCGAGTCTGGGAGTATTCGACAGGCTCGGCAGGGTGGAGTTCCTTCTGACAGGGATGGTGGGCTCAGCCTTCTTGTGGAAATATAGAAGATCATTCGCACTACACTCCCTAGAATCATCATTGAATCATCATGGTTACTGTACATGGATGGCCCTGAGCCTCAGATGTCCATGAACTCCTTACTCACTCCACGATACCATGATGATTCATGATGATTTCAATCAGTGTAGACTGTAGAATAAGGGCCCTCTATTTAAAGAGTGTACAGCCTTCAATCTCCGACTCAGAAAGATGTCACAGCTCCGATGAAGAAAGAGTCCGAGCCAGACCTGAGGTGGACTCGAAGAAGTGAGTTGGAACTTTGAACAGTTCTGCCTTTGAAAGAACAGAGTTCAACAGGGAGGATTCATTGGGAAGGTGTTGAGCTCCATGCGCTTTGAAGTACCGTGTTCTGTTCGTCTTTTTGAAGTTGATCCTTCCAGAGGTCACCCAGTGACCTGTGACAATCACAGATGGGTCAAACCTTGGTGTTCGGACTTGCTTCTCGACCCGCAGATCTTTTCCACACCCGAGCGGGAACCGTCTTTTCGCAGCTGTTCTCGACCCATGACGCAGCTTGAAGTGCCAGAGTCTCAGAACGCCCCTTTGACCCCCACGTCGCAGAAGTCGAGTCCCACCAAGAAGATTCGAGAGACGCTTTTCTGCAAGTGAAATGATCTACAAGGATCGATCTCCTTCTGCCCCTAAATCGAACTTCTTTGCTGGGGTAAAAAAGGATGGACACCTTTTGTTTGACCAGTGGAAAACGGGCTGATGGCACTTTCGCCATCCAAACGTACACCCCGGATAGATAGCTACTTTCATGCAGTCACACCCTGCGCTTCCGCACGTGGACCACACAGTCATCCTCTTGAGCTTCAGTGGGTGAGAGTAGTTTTGTCGAACATGCCTCAATCCCCGTCGAAAACGCGCACTCCTTTCCCCTATTTTTTCTTGCAATTAAAAACAGGACCATCAACTTAAAAGAACATTACCACTGTATATCTTCTGATTGAGCCAACTCCAGACTCCAGCGTCCAAAGAGAGCAACAAAAGCTGAGATCATTTTGCCAGCACACCTTGACAAGACGGGCGTCTTTGCAGTTCTTTTGGTTTTTGTGGAATCTCCAGATTTTAGACAATATGCTAAGAACTTGTAAAAAGCTTGAGCTTCCCAAAAATAGATAAACTGCCAGATCCGAGAACATTCTCTGCATTTTCTTTTGAACACTCAGAGCCAAACCTGCTGTAGCGACTGTAGTGCCTGTAAAATGCAGAGGTCAGGGAATGTCTTCTCCTCCTCAACATCCCAACTTTTTGAACACGAGACAACATTTACAAAGAAGATGTTGTTAAAAGGTTTTTGCAGAAAACGATTCCAGTCCATATCACTTTGCGGGCCCATGCCCACCCGCTCTCTTTTTTTAATGTCTCAGGCCCATTTCTTAGTACACACTTGATGATTCCGAGGAAAGCTGCGCAGATCCGCAAGAGCTTCCAGCGTCCAAAGTTTTGGATCTTGGGCTTTGGCTGGTGCCTGGCGGCTTGCGCTGGTGCTGCAAATGTCATAGCTTTCAAGAGCTGGCACCTGTATGCATCACATGTGACTGGCAGTACGTCCGCCATGGCTTTTCGATTGGAAGGCTATCATCAAGGAGAATACGGATCAGAGAGCCTGAAAGAGGCTTGCTTTTTGGTACTCTCCTTTGTGCTCGGTGCCTACGCATGCGGTCTTTTGATTGACAAGAATCAAGTCCACTTCTTGGGCAAGGCCTTTTACGGCTTGGCGCTTGTGTTGAACTCAACCTTGCTGGTGCTAGCCGCATTTCTTCCAGGGCGCTTGCTGCCAGTGTGCTTCGTCTCTGCCGCCTGCGGACTTCAGAATGCCATGTGCACTTCTCATTTCGGTGCCATCATTCGCACGACACACGTGACAGGCACTGTCACCGACATCGGCTCCACTCTGGGGCGGATCAGCATGATCTACCTGCGTAGCATGGTGGATTTAGTGGGGCCAGTGCTTGGTGGTAGCTTTACTCGCGTGTATCCACCGATGGATTGGCAGCCTGGGAAGTGGGACTCCCTTAAAAAGAAACTTTTTGTGGGGAAGAAGCTGTCTCCCAAATCAGGGCATCCATCCATCCCTTGTATTTTGGATGGTCCACCATGTAGTGGATGACACTGCCCTTTCTGAAAGGTGGCCTTGACCAGCTTTGAGACACGGATGCTGTCACGGATTCCATGAGTCATGAGCATGAGTGTCGAAAGCAGTCCCTGAGATGTGGTGCAAGCCGCCCGACCAAGGGTCAGCTTGTGGTGCTCGCACGTTGAATGATCGATCTGCTCAGCCTGGCCACATGTTTGGACCCTCCTAAAAACATTCTTCCGAGGGGAATGTTCTATGGACCGTTTCGACCGAACAACTGAGTTTCAGGTTTCAGAGGTCGAACACTGAGCCCGTAAACGAAGAACACGACACCACCAAGTTTCTTTCCCTTTATGATGATGATGATGATGATGATGATGATGATGATGATGATGATGGAGAATTCAACCGGGCGTCCTCCTTTTCTTATCGTTTTTGATTGTATTTGTTTGGCTGAACGTTCAATGGTCTTCGCTTCCACCCCCTGATCGTCGAGGCAAGGGCTGTCGCCGTTCCAAATTGGATGATGTGGAGCTAGCAGAGGTGAGTGTGGACAGCCGAAAGCTGGCAGTGCTCATGGGCCTGTGGAGCTTCTATTTTGTCGGTGGCCTTGTGGGGATCTACATGGAGACTTGGTGTTTGTTTTAGATGGGTGAACGAGTAAACGGGCTTCCGGTGAGACTTCATTCATGGGTCAAGAATACATATTTGGATGATTCCGGTGATGAACACTCTCTCATCTTTTTGTTCAATGTTTCTTCGTTTGTGCAAGATGGTGCGGAGACACACACTTATAGAAATGCGTACGGAAGTGAATGGGGTGCCACACGCCAACCTGGGTTCCCAAATCCTGAAGAGGACAAACAAACCTGGTCTTCAAGAGGAAGTGGGGCCAAAAGCTCAAGTCGACATCGAACCGACAGATGACGACGTGGCGTGCATGTCTGCGGAATGCAACTAGCACTTTACGACCCATCTCGGCAAATGTTAAAATTCAAGCAGGTACACAGAGCTGATCAGGCTCTGCTGCACACACACACACGCCTCCCTGAGGGGAGGCGTAAAACTAAGGTTAAGGCAAATGTGCATGTGTGCGCGCGCGAGAGACAAAAAAATGAAGATATGACAAGAGGACGGGACGGGACAAAGGTGTAAGTGGTTGTGATGAAAGGGGAACCAAGTGCACAGGGACAAACAATGAAACCCACCTAATTATAAAGACCTGGGCCACCTAAAACCTGGGTTTAAAGTGCATGTAGTTGTGCACGTACACGCTAAGGCCGGGACCAATGTGCGCGCAAACGAAAGAAAGGATGAGATGAAAGACATGAAGACAGGAGGACATGAAAGAAAAGAGGTAAGCAGAGGTGTGTGAAGGGGAAAAGGATGAAAAGGGAACCAAATGGAGGGGACAAAAGCCAATGAACCCAAACCTCATTAAAGAACCTAGGCAAGCCTCGTGTGCACCTAAGCTCACGACAGACTCCAACGAGTCTTGAACAAGCTTCGGCCGCTGCGGCCACATACGCCGTGCCAAAATGGCTGGCAGATTTGGGAACCCAGGTTGGCGTGTGGCACCGCATTCACATCCGTACGCACTTCTATAAGTGTGTCTCTCCTAGTGAGAGCCCAGGCTGACCCGAAGAGTGGCCCCTGTGGACCCGTTAAACGGGGGTTGGTCTTTGTCCCTGCGCCCGGGACCAGAGTAGCTCGAATTCTGTCCATATTTTATTGAACCGCAAGCTGGCTCATGCCTTTACGTGACCGCAGCGGTCAATCCTGAAGAGGACAGACAAACCTACGGAACCTGGAGGTCTTCAAGAGGAAGTGGGGCCAAAAGCTGAAGTCGACATCGAACCGACAGATGACGACGCGGCGTGCGTGTCTGCGGAATGCAACTAGCACTTTACGACCCATCTCGGCAAATGTTAAAATTCAAGCAGGTACACAGAGCTGATCAGGCTCTGCTTCCAGCACAAGTGGATAGCTTCGTTGGGTGCAGTCTCCACTGTGCTCTGCACCCCCCTGCTCAACAAAGTTAAAAACACAATCAGCACAATCCGAGTGGATCCCTGTGAGTACAAGGGGCACACACACACACACACACTTATAGAAATGCGGAAGGGTTGCCACACGCCAACCTGGGTCAAGTGATCCCGAGTGATGACCCACGCCTGGGTGGATTCAAGCATGGCTCATACAAAGAACGCTCTTTGCGGAAACTTTTGGGTCGCATCCGTGAAGCCAACCGACAATTTTGGAACTCCCTCCGCAGACGATCATGGAGCCTCTAACAACAGACCCTTTCCCAAAAAACATTTTCCCCAGACCACCGCAGCTCGATTCCTCTGACCACATCGTGCCAGTCTCGACCGTTGACGGCTTCGCTTGATATCCGCCTGACCTCCCAGCAAGGCTTGGTCCCACTCGGCTTGAAATCCCACCAGGAGCCTTTTTCAGCCCGGCCACGTGTTCGGCCGGTGGGCCTGAGGAGAACATCATTCCAGGCCCCCCGGAGCGTGCCTTGTTGCTGCCGGCGACCTTCACGGGCGGCTTGGGCCTCTTCTACATGGCTTGCCGCAAGATGCTCAAGGAGTCAGACAGTCGACGGAGTTCTGGAAAAATTAGGTGAGATCATGTAGGATGTGATGGAACTTGATATGATCCGATGGCATTCAATTGGGCGCAGACTCCGAGTGTGGTTGGAGGTTGTCAGAGATTTTCTGTCCCGCGGGGACACTGCTGGAAAGTCTGATACAATTGCGACAACCGATCTTCTAGAGTACCTTACCTTTTTTCAGTGCGACATCGGTGGGCTTTGAACTTTCGTTGGTTTCGGTGCTTCTCATGCGTTGAAACCCTATGAGTCTAGAGAGTGAGGGTGCTACAGAAGATCACATGAAGAGAACTTGAGAGGTCCAAATGACGGCCGAAGCAGTTATCCTCAGCAGGTTCAACCCAATGAAATTTCATTTTGGAATGATGTGGTTGGCTCGTCTGTGCTGGATGCTCCATTCCTTTCATTCCTTTCATTCCTTTAAATTGCTTGGACGTGTCCTTTAAATCTCGGCAGGAGTATATCAAGAAGTTGGAGAGAGAGCGCTTTGAATCTGACCTGGAAGAAGCGCATAAAGTCTTGGTTCACATGGGCAGTCGTCTGCATTCTCTCGAGACCAGCGATCACTCTGTGGCTTGGATGCCCAAAGCTCGTGGATTTTGTTTCTTCCGTTCTTAAATGACCAAAGGAAAGGTCCAGCAAAAAGAAAGGGATAGAGATCTAAAGAGCAAAATCTGCTTGGCTAGCTTCCTTTTGACCAGTAACAAAGAAACCCTTTAAAACTCCTTTCCCACCAAGTGTGCGGCAGGTGGGAAAGATTTTCATCTCCCTTTTTCCCGTGCCAGCCACTTCTTTGATGCAAGCTGAGAAACAAGTACTGAACATATCCATGTTGATTCTTGAACAAACCCATTGATCAACATCATAGTTCACGCTAGCCTCCACCATCATCATAGATAAGATAGTCCAATCACTACATAGACCAATACCAGGTCACTGCACAATATTTTCAACAATTTTTACAAGACTCATTGTACAATCATCCTACCCCGAATTGGATCGTTTTGACTGATGGAAGTCTAACCCCCAATTCAGGCAACAACGGTCAAAACACATGGACGAGTTCACGGTTCGGGGCGGGGCGCGGAGGGTGCTCCGCGATTCGCTCATGCTGAGGTGGTTGAATTGGATGAAGAGATGGGACAGATGATTGAGGCGCTTCATGTGACTTGGATGTTGTGCTAAAGAGATGTGTTTGTTGGGCCAAAAGACTCTCATGTGTTGCTTCTGTTGTTGTGCCGAAATCAACAGCGGCGACTCGGGAGGGTTTTGGGGGATCATGAAGAAGACAAGTGGGGGTCTTTTCAATGATAAGGGAACATTTTCTAGTAAACCAAGCTCTGGACCTTTGGATCTTCCACAAGAAGGCACCCCCCCAAAAGAAGACGAAGACCTCCACCTACAGATCACTTCGCTCTCAGTGAGCTTCCACAAAAAAGGCACCTTGAGGATCCTTGAGGCACACATCCCAAAAGAAGGGAGAGAACGCGTTTGCAGTCTGCTTCGCCAAAATTCGTTTGGGGTCTCTTGAGAGTTTGGAAAGGCGAGAACACGGGGTCCTTCCGGTGCCATTTCCTGTTGTTTTGCGCGTCTCTCTCTCTCTCTCTCTTTTTCTTTTTTTCGGTGGTTTTCGGGGACGTTCGGCCCCAAGAAAGCCCATTTTCGCTGGACCCGAGTGGGCCCAAGGAAGTGGAGGCCGACTTTGAAAATCTTTGCCGGCAGAAAAGCCAGATCCTCGAACGAAGTGTCGCTTGGCCTCGTTTCGGCGGTGCGCTTTGCGTGTCGACAGTCCTCAGAAGACGGTTTTTCACTGCCATGACTGGTGGGATCACTTCCCTGTTTTGCCCATGTTTGGCGCGGCCCAGCAATGTTGCAGTGATGCTATTTTTGGCATAGCCGAAGTGCTAAATATAATTTAGGGACCTTCTCGCAAGATCTCCATTATGACTCTATTCAGCTTCTTTGAAATTTATGGCCTTCATAGATACATGTACATAAATCAACAAAATCTACTGTGTAGATTTGTAGCATGCTTTTGGATGGTGCTTAGAACCATTGAATCTACCTTTTGCCTTCTTGCCAACCCACATTATAAAGTCCAATCCGTACCGAGCGAGCCTGAGGAAAGCATGACAAGCAAGGGAAGCAGCAAGGCCAGCAAGGGCCAGTCCGCAGTGTGACCTGGTTTGATGAATCAGTGGATACCTAGCTTGTTTTCCTATCTATATACAGTGGTTTCAGAGTAGATGGCACAGACCCCATGATGTCCTTTAGATGGGAGTCTGTGCGATCTACTCTCAATCCACTATAATGAATCCACATTGGTACCACTACCATTCTATCTACTCCGCCTTCAGCCGCCCCTCCGCCTCGTGCGTCGACCGAGGTGACCGGGGTTTTCGCTCCGCTGGCCGAGCCGCCGCGCGGCGGATCCCCGCAGGTTCGGAGAGATGGGTCGGGATGGGTCGCTGTGGTTCGAGAGATGGCCATCCAGACATAGTTGGCCTTGTCGTTTCTGCCAAGTGGTCGGACTTGGTCGGACGGGGGGTCACCCAGCGGTGCTCTTCTGATGTTGTCTTCTTGGGTTTCTGTCTGATGACCTCTGGAGAAGCAAGTGCCTAAGAGCAGTAGCTGTAGGGCAAGAACACTTCCAGGTCACACCAACACCGTGGCCGCCATGCCTGGCCAAGGACTCCCTGAGGGAGTGGCGGACCGTTGGCGGACTGTTGAAGCAGGCTGGGCTGCAGCAGCGAGGAGCAGCGAGGAAATGGGAGCGGTTGACGGATCAAAAACCTCTTCCTTGATGAGAAAAGGCGTGGATTTTCATGGATTTTCAATGGGGAGATCGCTTCTTCAATGGGTTTCAGTCTCTATTTTCCATGTCCCCATGACTCTGCGACTCTGCCGAACCAATTTCGGACCCCTTTCAACTGCCCTTGGGACGTGCGACGTGGAAGTTCTTTGACTGGTTGGGAACTGAAGCAGACTGGTGTCTTGCAGACTGGTTGCGAACACCGAACTGAACGCCTTTTCCTTGCATCCGCATGGGTGAACATCTTCTGGTGAAGGCTTCACTCATGAGACAAAACATGGTGGCCCCATCAGTGCCCAAACTGTGCCCGAAGTCCTTGTGTTTCACCAAGGGTTTTCATGCCAAGAAGATCGCAGGTTGGAGCAAGTGGCATTGGGAATTCGGCAAGCGAGCGGCCGACCAAAACGCTCTCAGCATTTCTTGGTACAGTCAGAGTCACTCAAATCGAGTGATTTTACGTACTGCAATACTCTGAATTCATTGGATTGTAGCCTAAGTGCTTCCCGCATTTTGCAGGTCTTGAAGGAGCTTTGCACCCGACAATTTCGCGGCTCCGCCTGAAAAACGTGGTATAGAGGATGAGCCCGGTACTGTGGTCCCGAGCGCGTCCAGTACACCAGGAGGAGTATTTTTGACCTCCTGACCATGCAGAGCTTCAGCAAGTCTCAGACCAGAGCATATGGTTCAACCCTTTGGATTGTTCCATGGTCTAGTATGGTTTGTGTCGAAAAAAAGAGGTGTGTGCCACTCCGGCATAGAGTTTATAGGATAAGGTGAAAACCTCAAACACATTCAGCTTGCCTATTGTTTTTGACTTGATTATTACGGTGTTTGGGGCTCAAAGTACAAAGTCCTTCAGACAGTACGAGGAACACACAAGGCTGATTGGGTTTTTAGAGTGCAGTTTTCTTGGGTCGTTTGCGACTCTGGTGGCTGCTTTTTTGCTTTGACCCACTTCTACTCCAAAGTCCAGCGGATGGTCACACACACACACACACACTCGAGATTAAAGTAGGAATGGTATGATTGCTCCCCGTCCTGAAGAAACCTTGGAAACATGGAACACCTAAGCAGTGCAGCGGTGTCTGACATCACAAAGGATTCTAATTGCTCCGAGAGTTTCAAACTGCAAAGTACCAAAATTCCAGGTCATCTCCCAAGCTCCGGCAGCTACACAGTGGAGCGTGCTTCACCGTATCAACACCAACTGATACCATCTTAGTTGGACGGGCAGGATCAGCGATGTCCCGGCCCCCTGCTGTGTGAAAATCAAGAGATTACCTATGAGTCCAAGGTGCACACACACACACACACACACACCGTGGGGTGCAGATGGGGTGCAGATGGATTTCTTCCATTCATTTCAAGGGGTCCATTTGGCGTTGCGTCGACGCCCCCGGTCCGACCTCCCGTGAGGAACGCCCGTTCGGGGGGGGAGTGTCCACACCACGGAACCCGTCGTCATGAGCAGCCGCAAGTTTGATGCTCGTTCACGGAAGAAAGACAGATGCTCGTTTCTGAAGACTTGTTGAATGAGCTCTCACGAGTCAAACCGTTTTCGCGATGCGGAAAAAAAGATGTCGGAGAAACAGCTAAGCAGATGTGCCACCGACGTACGCAACGAAAGGCAAGTGACCTGGGTTGGTGGCGGGTGACGCCGGTGACGCATGGGTGTTACGCATTCGTGGTAGCCCTTGTCTCGGCCCATCTTCAAGCACAGCACGTCATCCACCAAAAAGTGATTTGTTTGTGGGTGTGCAAGGTTACAAGATTCTTTGCTTGACCATACATGCCATGATGTGTGTGTGTATGTGAGGTGCCACTGCAGCGTACCGGTATGTACCGGTACCTGCTGGACCTCTAATGAAGCAGACCCCCTTTACAGCAAAACTCCCTTTGCACCTTTCAATACTTTCCAGTCCTTGAAAGCTCTCGAATAGGCTTTCCGCACCTGTCGGGTTTTGTTCGTGTCCAGGTGTGCGAAGACGTCTGTGTCCTGCTCCTAATTGGGACCTGCTGCCAAAAAGGGTGCTGACAGGGGTGACTTCGAAGGGGGCGAAGGAAGAATGCCATTGCGACGGTGAAGGAGTAGATTCCAATCCATCCTTGTAACAAGTGGAGGATGTTGCCACCAGCTGGCTACACAAACAATGTCATGAGATTAGGCAAGGATTATTTGCTCAGCTTTGCTCAGCTCACCAAAGTAGATACAGAATTAGGTTCCAAAATGACCATTTTGGATACGGAATGGGCTCCATCCAAAATGACAATCTCATCTGATTTAATTAAAACTTTCAGCACTTCCTAAGGCTGGCAAGCTTCTGCTCAGTAGGAACTGCGGGAGCCCAATCCAGATCCCAAATTCGCCACTTAAAAACTCCAGGTGAGTCTTTGCAGCATCTTTGCACTTGAGTCCATTGGAGAAGGCATTGAGTCCATTCATTCACAGGTGTGGGAAAAAACCCATGGTACCAGTAGTTGAAGCTGGAACTTTCACGAGTCATGGGGGTAAATCTTCATGGGTCCCAAAATCCAACAAAGGAACAATCAGGGTAACCTGGAATCTTCGTACCCCATGGTGTCAAACCAAGCACCAGCCGCCACCGGCGCCGTCCCTTTGATGCTTTGGGCTCGAGTCTCGTCCGGGTCGACGACCTCCGTCGGTCCTCGGCAGTGGAGTAAGCTCGCCAAGCCAACAGCGGACCGAAAGGATCATGGAGCGAAGAAGGTCAGATGGAGCTGGTCAGATGGAGTGGAGCTAGCTGGTCAGATGGAGTGGAGCTTTTTGTTTGTATTTTTTCTGCCTCCAAGGCGTGCAAAAGAGCCACTTAGACTTGTTTTCAAGATATCATATCTGAAGTGGTAGAAGTGCTGGAACTGGGCGGATCCATTTCTGATGCCCGGGAGTTGGGCATGACCAGAAGTGGATGGCCTGCACATGCTTCAACAGTGACTGACTAGTTCTACTAACTCCATGTATGATCTGGCCGAACACCCAGTTACCAAACGGAATGCATCCAAGAAGCTGGCTCACATGACCAAACCGACCCTGTGACGTGGCAAGAAGCTGGCTGAAAGAGACCAGGGGGACCTTGACATCCTAAAGGGCTCGAGGCTTGTGATATGGCCGGGGGGGTCATGGCATCCTGCAAGACTTCTATCTCTCAAGATCGAGATGCCGGTCTGCTAAACCATACATGACCCATGACCCATACCCATACATGACACCTGGCCATTGGTCAAAACTGGAAATCTTTGGTACCACCCCAAAGGAACAGACTAAGCTGGTACCTCGGAGGTCACGCTCCATGGTTGGGCTCCAAGTTTTCACTCAAACCCATGCTGTTCCTTGCCCCCACCAGCATTCTCAGAGGCCGCCGATCGTGCATCCGGGGCACATTCCCAGGCGGGTCTGAAGGGAGGGACAGATGTCAGGCATTTGGAGGTTTGGAAGTGGCAGTCTTCTTCTTCTTCTTCCTCTTCTTACTCTTCCCACCTGTCCCAATGGGCCGGGCTGCGCTGACATCCTAGAGTTGCTGGACAAGTTGTCCTGCACAAAGAGGCGGCAAAAGGTGATCAACTCGACATAGCGAACTCCCTACCCTACCCTGGGGGACATAACCCCCTCACGAGCTGACCTCTGTGCACCATGAGAAAAACCCGTTCCAACTCGTTGATCGACAGGAAGCAGTGAACGACTCGACTCTCCAACGGCCTTGCCGGCTTTTCCCACTGGCCGGCCTCTCGGCCTTCTCGGCCATGGCTTGGCTCTTTGTCTCCAAAGTAAAGTGGCCCCCAACAAATAAGGAGCCAGAGCGCTACGAATGGGGCTCCCGGCCTTACTACTCGAAGCAAGGGCGCTACGATCGGGGCTCCTGGCATCGCTACGAACGGAGCATTCTTACTACGAACGTAACAAGCCATGAACGGGGCTCCAAGGCGCCTCCGACGGCGACGGCCCCGCAGGCCCAAATCGGCCTCCAGGCGTGCCCGGCACGCCGCTCCGGCGGAGAACGGGAGTTGAGCGGAGAACGGGAACCGGTTCGGTGACCGTGTCGGCGGGTTCGGTAAACTCACTCAGAGTCCACGAAAATCATCCTCATTTCCAGAGGAGAGCTGGGAGAATGTGCCCAAAGCATGGCGTGTATGACTGGGGACTGCTGCGGGTTTTGCACATAGCTTGCTGAAACAATGGCCTCGTTTGTTTCCAATTGGTGTTTTTGCTGATCCCCCGAGGAAATCAGACGGAGGTGGGAGATCAGACGGACCGTTTCGCGAGTCGACTGGTCGTTTGAGGCGTCTTTTCCGAGAAACTTGGGGGAGCACAAGTGCTACCAGTACCCCAATCAGGGACCGGTCCATTTCAGGGTCCAATTGTTTTGAACACCGGGGGCTATGGGGGTGAACCTTTGGGTTTTTCTGGGTTGCCTGACTCAGAGGTGGCTGTCAGTTCACTACGGTTCAAAAAGGGGATCGCGGGTCTTTTTCACTTTCACCTCCATTACTGGGAAGTGTCTGGGGAAAATCACCATCACGTCCTCCATCTGTGGCCTTCCACGAATCTTCGACCCTGAAGCCTTAAAAAAACCACCTCTGACGGGTGGGAAATCGCTTCAAATCTTGAATGGTGTTTTCTAATAGCTTCCTGTTACTAGTAGTGATGCCCTTGTTACTAGTAGCTTCTTGTTCCTAGAAGTAAAGCCAGGAGCCCCTAGTAGCGTCCCTTGCTCCGTTCGAGTCGCGATGCCCGAACTGCTCCGTTCGTCCCGGCCGTCACCGGGCCAGTCCCTTTCCCCCGGACGTCGGCTCTAAGGGCCTGGACTTCACCTTTGTGCCTCCAAAGGCAGGGCCTTCGCTCCCAGGTGATGTGAAGTCGGTGTTCCCCTGGGACTGGGGGGTCAGAGCAGAAAGACCGGTGGCTTCCTGGCTCTGTCCGACGTTTGAGGCCCCAAAACACCTGTTAGTGAGGGTACAATCACTTCTTGCAGTGTAATTCACTTCTTCCTTGCTACTTCTTTCAGTGGCTTAGCTATGACAAGCTCTTCGAACCAATCCATTCTCAATCCAAGCGGCAGGTCCGGGAGTAGACACCTTCTTCCACAAGGCTTCTCATGGTCAGAGCAGAGCACTTGATTTTATTCATCTTTGATCAGAGCTCTCAAGCGTGACGAATCGCCCCACTGAGCTCTCGGGCGGGTCACAATGCGGGAAGTCCGGGTGTCGTTCGTAGGGCGGCGTCTTCATCGGACGACGTCGAAGAGGTCGTGTGGCGTCTCAACGTGTCAAGCAGAAAGCACGTGCAGGTTGGGGAATATGAGCAAGAAAGCTGAGGAATTATGAAGGAGAGGAGAAGCATATGTTATTTTTGGGCAGTTTTGCTTGGGTTCTGCTTGTGGGTTCCTCAAAAGGTGGGCCAACGATGTTCCAGCGATCCAAAGGAAACGGAACCAGAATCAAAGGGTTCTTCAAATATGGCAATTGAAATCCGTTACAGTACATAGCAAGTGATTGTTTGTGAGTACACCCAGTTGTTTCTAGTGTTGTTTGGGTTTCCTCCAGGTTTTAGTTATAGTTCTCGCTATATATAGGGGTGGAGGGGAGGCTTCTTTAAATGTCTCTCTCTCTCTCTAATTGGTACAGTAGGTGCAGTACGCAGTACTGCAGTACCTTTCTGAAAAGAGCATGTTCTAGTTCATGGTCTTGTAGGTTCTCAACAAACAGAAATAGGCTGTATTCGACGGACTGGACGAAAACACTGAGCCTGGAGCCCTGGCTTCCAGGGCGAGCGTCGTCCTGAAATGCTGAAGCAGAGCAGTGTGCCGAACCTGGCTGGAACGCCCAGCTGTTTCCGCGGCCTTTCTTGACAGGTTTTCCTACTCTTGTGATGGCGTTCAGTTTGTGAGCAACATTTGGTTGGCTCAGTTGAAAGCCTTTCAGAAACAGCCGCCAACCAGAATGCGACCAGGCTGCTGTTGTTGAAACCAGAGATGAAATGCAGACAAGCCTGAAACCAGAAGGGACCAAAAATCGAGGAGCTCCTGGAACTAACATGGAATTGAACAACTTCCTGTTTGTAGAGGAAAATGGTCATTCTTTCGGGGCGCCATCCACTTTCATGTTAGTTCCAGGGAGTCGGGTACCCACCAAGTCCTCTTTGCCCAGTGTGTGTCCAGTTGAAGGAGATGTTGGAGAACAATTCTTAGGGTGATGGACCAAAGCCAAGCATCTTAGCCCAAAGAACGAGGAATCGCCTCGAAACACCGAACGACACCGACTCTCGTGGCCATGGACGGGGGGTCTTGGGAGTCTTCTCCGGTCTGGTGTAGTGGACGTGAATTTGGGATGTATCAAGGAGGCCCGCGCCAAGGGCTGGGCTTGCGTTCGCGAAGCCGGAGCCATGACTGGAGTGGATGCAAGCAGACGACCAGACTGGTCAGGGATAGACTCCTGACCAGATACGGTACGAAGAGGTCCAACCAGGTGGTGGTGGCACTCCCAAAGTTGGCATTTTACTCGAAAAGGGGATG
Organism: Durusdinium trenchii; assembly: GCA_963970005.1. NCBI lineage: Eukaryota > Dinophyceae > Suessiales > Symbiodiniaceae > Durusdinium > Durusdinium trenchii. The sequence continues at coordinate 3,505,383 of CAXAMN010000001.1, read as the reverse complement.
TGGGCAGTGGGTCGCTGAAACACCAGGAACACTGGGTGAAACTCTTCTTCTTTGATGTGTCATTGGTTATTTGTGTTCTTTTTTTCGTCAGCATGATCTGTCTGCATGAGCTGGCCTGAAAATGGCCGAAGCCGAAGGAACACGCCCTGAACAAGTCGGCCGACCTGTGACGGTCGGCGGAGCGACGGCGTCTCTTCTTCCGAGGTGCACGACCGCAGCGAAGTGCTTCGTGCGGAGCCCCGGGCCTAAACGAAAGGAGCAGTGAGAAGGAGGAGGAGTCGGTCAGATTACATCACATTCACATGGCATTTTTCAATAGAAACTCTAGCAGTCCAGACCTGGACCTTTTGTTCAGACGGGTTTGTGCAAGTGAAAAGACAGATCTGTTGGAATCTCTGAGAAACTTCATGGGAAAAGTGCACACTCAGGTGTTCCCGCTGATCGACTCTGTGCTCCGCTGATCGTTGTGGTCACACCAGACGTCGAAACCATGAGAGATGAAGATGTGGTCGCTTTGAAACGTTGAGTTCTGTGTGCTTGATGAACTGTGAGGGTGCACACAGCCCTGTTGGTCATTCAGATGAACATGAAATGGGCGTTGGAAAAGCCATCAGTTCTTGGAACTCCCACGCCATGGGCGTTCTTCCGTGTGAACTGTGAGCGGCCATGTAGCTGTGGCGTGGTAGCGTTCGTCAGAGCCTGCGCCACCTGTGTCTGCCGACCTGTCGGCTGTTGTGGTTCTTGGTGGAAGATTGTGTCAAGCAAGGAGCTGGCAACCAATCGGCTTCAAGGTGAATGAAGAAAGCCAGTCACACAACCTTTTACATATACACCATTCTGCTGGCATCCGAAACTTATTGTATCCTTCTCCACGTCCTCTGTACGCAGTGCTTGTTGTGGAGCGCCGGTCGACGGCCCAGGCGGCGGCGACGTGCGTCGGGGGTTGCGCGAGCAGCGGGCTTCAAAGGTCGCGTCGCAGACGCAGGCGCGGGGTCCAACGACGGAACAACGGGAGGGTACCAAAGAGTAGCAGTGGGTTTTCGTGCGTGGAGATGTAATTATTGAGATACAGACATTGGTTGATGTATAGGTTGACAGCCAAGACAAGAACCCCCCCAATTCAAATGAAAGAGGACAAGTCCCAGTTTCAGGAGAAAAGGTCCCTCCATAACGTTCGCTCAGCTGACCAATGCTGAGGAGGGATTGAACCTCTGCGGAACAAAGAAACTTGATATTGCGATGCAACCCGGTCCGCTCATCCCCGCTCCGCAGTCTGTGCCTGCTCGGGGTGGGGTAGCGCTCACCGCCACAGGCCTACGACCCACGGGACCCACGCCCAGGTTTGAGGCAGGTGCGAAAGGAAACGAGCGCACGAGAGGAGGTGGACTGGTTTGGGACACGGGATTTTGCCACAACCTTTTTTTCTCCGCAGGTTTCCTTCTTGTTTGCACGGAACCTGTAAGGATTCCAGACTTCAGTAGAGTATTTCTCGGATCAAGACGGTTGGAAGGAAGTCCATGCTGGAAAGCAGGAACCTCACTTCAGTGCCCAGTTTCACCTGGATTGAGGAGTCTCATCACCTCTTCCCCTTGGCACCACACCAACTTCTCGCCCCCTTGGCATTGAGTGGGGGAAACCCATGCTCAAAAGGCACTGAAGCTAGCCAGAATGACATGGTTTGTTCGATTCTGAACAGATGCAAAAGCAGTTTTCTCTTGCTCGATATTCTTAGGTGTTTTTCGTTCTTTGACAACCTTGTTGTGTTTTGGAAAGCTCTACCTAACCTGTTATAACCTGTTCCGACATTTTTCGTTTCGGTTATTGGCATGGCCGGGTTGGACCCCGTGAGGCATTCCTCCTCGGCCACCAGTCTCGGTCGGGGTCCGGGGCTGGGGCCTCAGAACTGCGGAACGAGCTGCGGCGGAACGAGCTGCCCGAGCCCAGTTCTGCCAAGCATTGGCTTCTTGTTACTACTAGTAAGGCACTTGTTACTAGTAGCGAGGCACTTGTTCCTAGTAGCGAACCTTGTTCCTAGTAGTGGATATATCCTCCCTTCTCCAAAGTTTCTGCGCTCTCCTGCCTAGTAGATGCCAGCATGGAATCCGGTTTCGGAGGCATCGGCCAGGCATACGCACATTGCGGTTGACTTGTTGGGGCAGATAGGCTTTTGATTTGGAAATGCTATTGGCCTGGAGGGCAACCTGTCTGTGGTCTTTTCCCGAGGCGGGAGGAGCTTCGGAGACCCATGAGGCAGGTAGAAAAATCTTGAATCCACGATGGGAGTTGGATTGGATTGGATGGATGGACAGATGGATGCTTGATAGGTAGGACGGACGGACGGATGGACGGACGGATGGATGGATGGATTGATTGTTGGGCACTTCAGTTGAACGTTTGACATGAAGTTTTGGCTTTCTTGGGCAGGAACGCATCTTCCATCCTGAGTTGCATTGTGGGGGACGGAAGGGACAATTTGGCCTCGATTCTGTGTTGAATGAGGCCAGGGATATGGAACGGGGGCCAGGGAGGCCGCGCCATGCGCCAGGTATGATTCGGCCAGCTCCCTCTTTCACACGCAGAGCCCCCGAGTCTACGCACTTCCTTTCAGAGCTCGAGAATCGACACATCATTTTCTGACTTGTGAGTCATGAAAAAAAAGGGATGAATTTGGACTAGTAGCTTCTAGCTACCAGTAGCGATGCACTTGTCACTAGTAGCGATGCCCCTGCTACTACTGTAGTAGCTTCTAGCTACTAGTTGGACTGAATCATGCATCCTTTTCCACCTGCTTGAAAAAACCGAGGCCTGATCACGCCTCTCGCGCCTGTTTGTGGGTTGGTTGGGTCTGCAGACGGTCTGACCTGGGTTTGGTTTGGGCGCTGATCGAACGAGGTTTCGATGTTGAAGTGTGCCTTGCGTCGAGGTAGGACGGCTTGGTCAGTGAAAGATATAGTGGTCCCCAAATAGATAGTGGATGATCATGGCATGGTTTTCAATACCTTTGAGTGGGGATCTATATACTTCTATCTATTTGGGGGTCTATATTGTCAGTGTCAGATTGCACATTCAGAGCACATTCGACCGTCTCCAGCTGACCTCATTTCGGAGTTCTCGCACATTCGACCGGCTGACCTGGCCACCACATATGAGAGGACCTGCAATTGCTTCAGACACATTCACATTGCTCCTATGAGAGCTACTGATGCTCACTCAAACCTGAGCCAAAGCGGTTAAAATTCGGTTCCTGAGAGTGAAATTGAAGCATTTTGAGTGAAATTGAAGCAGACCAAGATCTCTGGGGCGATTTACTTAAGTGGTCTTCTGTATTGCGATTTAAGGCGCACAAAGTGATACGATTCTCATCATCTATACATGCAAACTTTGAAGGATCACTGCAAGGGTGGGCAGATCCAATTCAGCATCAGCCCAGCCAGAACGTGCGTCGGACCCGAATGGCAGCGTCTCGGATCGACGACTCGGGAGGACCGGATGCGAAGCAGCGCGCCAGGCGAGCTTTGCCAAGTCCGACGCTCTGCAGTTGGAGAGCAGGTGGCGAAGGGAGGGGCTGGCCGCAGGGGTAGCCGCAGGGGCAGCTGGCCAAAGCCGGTGAAGGAGTTGGACATTTTTGCACGGGGTGCAGAGTTCGGCCTCTTCGGAACCTCAAGCAGAAGGGGTGGGACGGTGTCTGGGCCTTCTTTTCACCGGCTCCAGGCACAAGGTTTTGGGTTGTTTCTCTCGCGCTGTGAACATGTGAACTCTGTGGGAAGCGGTGTCTTGAAGCCCGACAGACTTTTCGACCACACCAGACCTTGCTGGGTGTCGAGTCTTTTCCACTTCTGCGAAGGAAGGAAAGGTGTACAACCACAAACATAATCCACAAAAGACAAAGATCCTTCCGATTTTTTTCTGTAGCAGAAGCTGTCCCCCCCAAAAGTTCAATCGTTTGCCAGCACCACACAGTCTTCTCCAGGTTTTTGAAAGGCCAACAGAAACCAAAGAAGGATGGCACAAGTTGGATTCGGCATCGACTCCGTATGGTCCATTCCAGAACCGCTTTGAACATCTCTAGCACCTGAGATGGAGACCATTTCACTCAGACAGGACGGACAAGGCAGATGGTGCAAGACTTCTTTCTTCAACTGTATACGTAGAGATAAGAGCACCAGGTGGTGTAAAAACCATCCTAAACATACCTTCCAGCGGTTAAATGGAGTTGGGTGTCTCTTGCCCCTGTCACATCCACGAGCCCAGGTCTAAAGACTCACTCAATTCTGGGTTGTCTGACTCGAATGGGTCTGACTGGGTCGAATACTTGTGACCGGGGAGTTGCCAAGAGCACCGCCCAGGCTCACGCAACGCCTTCGGGAGTACAGCTTCTCCAACATCGAACCGACACGAAGGTCCCGAGCGAACTGGAGTGTCGGAACCTGTAACTTTTTTTGGAAGGGACCAACCAAGGGGTTGCATATCATATGATACTGTATGTGAATTTGAAGCCAATGAACCAAGGGCCACCTGACCTTCTCATGAATCCAGACCAAAGGTGACATCGCATCGACAGCATCGACATTCGACCACGCCAATGAAATCATTGGCTCAAGGGAGCGGACTCACGAGGACAAAGGAGCGTGGACGCTTGGGGAAGGGTCTTGGTAGGGTAGGAACCCTTTAGGTTGAGTAGGTTGTTGTAGGTGCTACCTTTGTGGTTCCGAAGGAATCACATTGGTAGCGGAGCTTGTTGGCCTCCGCGTAGGACGTAGGAGTAAGCCATGGCTACAGAATCCTCAGGAGAGGAAAAGAGTTCTGGAATCTGGAGTATGCTCCCATCATTTGACCCAGCAGTTGACAATGCCCGAGACTACATCGCAAAGGTGAGATTTATTGATGGTATTTGTCCAAAAAGGGATAGACCTATGTTGGCGCCCAAGCTGGCGATGATGTGCAGAGGAACGGCATGGCATCAGGTGAGAGCCCTACGACCTGAGCTGCTTATAGATCCCACGAACGGAGTGAAACACTTCCTAGCTGCACTTCAGAGTTGGGAAGAAACCTCAGAGCTGAAAACCTTTGAACTTTTTGAGAAAGCCATCTACAAGACGACACAGAGGCCTGACGAATCCACTCAGAGCTACGTCAATAGGTTGATGGTGGCATTTGATGAAGTTGGCCCGGATACAACATTGAAGTCGGTTGTGGCCTTTGTTCTTTTGAAACAAAGCTGTCTTTCTCATGAAGATAAAAAGAAGGTTTTGACCATGACCAGCGGGGTGATGGAGACCACAGCCATTGAGGGAGCAATGAGGTCATTGTCCACGAATGTGCTGAACAGCTCTGGCGGACAGGAAAAGAAGAAAGTGTATCCCATCAATTTCACGGAGCCCGATGATGTTGATTCCAGCAAGGACTTCAATCCAGCCTATGCCATGAACCTTGAAGATGATGAAGAAGCAAACGAAGAGACCATTGAAAGCATGGCATCCTGGGGCGATTCAGACGCCCTGGCCGTTCAGGCCTTCGAGAAGGACTTGGAGGATTTGCTGCAAGAAGTCCCAGATCTTCATACAGCATTGGTATCCTACCATGAGGCAAGAGCTCGCATCAATGAGCGCAAGAAGAACAGAGGTTTCTGGCCCGCCGGACAAAAGGGGTCAGGGAAGGGATACAAATCCGGATTTGCTGGAAACAACTACAAGGGTTTTCGCAAAGGTGGATCAAAAGGGAAAGATGAACTTCTTCAGAGGATTGCACGCACCCACTGCAAGAAATGTGGAGAGCTGGGCCACTGGAAGGCTGAATGCCCGAATCGACCCAAAGACCAGGTGAACATTGTGACCCAGGAGATGAGCGACAGTCCAGATCAAGTCGTCATTGAGGAGTTGAACCTGAGCGACCACATAGAGGTTCGAACTGATGAAACATTCATGAACATGGATTCCACCTGCCATGACTCCAGATTCGAACACGCTTTCGTAGGAATTCAGACTGCGTATAATTCAATCGATCCAACAGGGGACCTTAAAATAAAATTGCAGGAGTTTTTTAAGACAAGGTTGAATTCTGTGCATTTTGCCAGGCAAGAATCGCAGAGCAAGATCCCGCCGGATCAAGTCGGCATGTACCCCAGCTGCACCAGTAAAGCCGGCAAGGAGGCTTTCAACACGCATGGCTACGCCATTGTTGACACGGGTGCAAGTCGCAGTGTCATTGGAAGCGAGAACCTTCCACAGATGTTGAGCCTGTTAGATCGAGACACTCGTGACCGCATAAAGGAAAAGCCCAGCCGCATTGGTTTTCGATTCGGTAACAACCAGATAGAATACAGCTATAAACAGATATGGGTTCCAATTCGAAACCAGTCCCAACAAATTTGGCTAATCATTGAAGTTGTCCCAAAGGGAACACCATTCTTGCTGTCAATACAAACGATGAGGAAACTCGGAGCTGTGCTTGATTTGACACATGGAACATGTCATTTGCAGAAGTTAGACAAGGCCATTTCACTGAAGCAGGGAACCACCGGATTGCTCATGATCAGTCTTGCCGACCTTTGTCAAAATTCGTCCGTGTCAGCCCTTGCCGCGTCAAAGATTGTCGATCAGCCTGCACCTGAGCAGATTTGCTGCCATGCCCACCAGGAAGGACATCATGGAGATGATTCGCGAGACCGCAGATGCGGTCATGCAGCTTCTCAAGATACTCCTGACTCTCCTGATGAATCAGGTGCAGACGCAAGTGGAAGAACAAGGAGAGCAGATGGTTCCCAACGAACATGCATTGCAAATGCAGCATTTGATGCAAGAAGTTCAAAGCCAGAAGACCATGCTACAGCAAATCGCTTCCAATCTGAAGATGACCGGAACAAAACCATCATCTCCCGGCCACCGGGACTCAGAATGGTCAGAAGTTTCCGAGAGAGAGATCCATCTGTGGGAAGACGAACTGCAAATGATGAACGAGAGAGGTCAAGCCTCAGGAGCCCTGAGTCCAGTTCGAGCGACGACATCACCTCCTGTGACAAGTCCTCCATCAGTGAAGAAATCAAGTCAGGCCGCCCCTGCTGGAATGAGTGGCGCCCGCTCAAGACAGATCGAAGCTCCCGCACTCGGCGGACCCATTCTGGCCCCCGGAGGAGTTTGGATTCCAGAGCAAAAGGTGTCTGGGAGCGAATTCACAGCACCTCATGGCAGAGACGTGGCCTGGACTCAAGATGCAATGACGTCATGGGGCCGCAAGACAATCACCTGGGGAAAGAAACACCCAGGAAAGATGTACTACCAGATCTACGAGACCGACGATCAGTATGCGAGCTGGTGCCTGAGCCGAATCAATTCACTAGGCATGCCAGTCCTCGATTTCGCCAAGTATTGCCAAGTCCGACGCCAGATGGAAGCACATCTCCAACAGGGTCTGTGATCCATTTAGCAACGAAGGTCTCAAACAGGTCAGAGGTGAATTGGTTGAGAAGTCTTAGGAAAGAACTTGAAAACATGGATGAATCCCCAGGAATAGATCTTCTTGAAGTGTATGCCCAACCAAACAGCCGTTTAGCTGAAGAAACCATCAAGCATGGAGGAATTGCAAGAAGGTTCACCAGGGAGCATGGAGACTTGTCAACATACCATGGACAGTTGGAGTTGCTTCGGATGGTGTGCAAGCATCGACCTAAACGCATTTGGGTCGCTCCAGAATGTGCACCTTGGTGTTCGTGGAATCGATTTAATGCCGGAAGAAGCTTAAGAAGTTTCCAGAACGTCCAGACAATGCAAGAACAGTCCAAAGAGCATTTGAAACTGTGCACTTTCTTATGCAAAATTCAGGTAGAGAACGGCAGGCATTTCACGATGGAGAATCCCGGCTCCTCAGGAATGTGGCATCAGGCAGAGGTTCAAGAAATCATTCGATTGACAAAGACGGTCATGCTCGACCAGTGTCAACTAGGTCTTAAGCATCCACAGAATCGTCAGCCGATTAAGAAAAACACCAGGTTGCAGACGACCTCACGAGCCATTGTTCGAAACATGGATGATAGGAGATGTTCGGGGGAACACACACATCATCAGATAGCCGGAACATGTCATTTCCAAGGGAGAACCATCGCCTTGTCAAGATTCGCAGCATTCTATCCCCAAATGTTTGCTAAGAAAGGAGCCAAAGGAATCATTGAAGAAGATCAAAACCCAGATTGCCCAGTGGTTGAAGCATCAAATGCAATTGAACTTTTGTGTCCCGTTCGTGAAGCCGAAAGTCCACCTGAGAGTGAGCCTGGATCCAAGCGATCATGGATCAAGGGTCCAGAGGAAGACCCTTTGAGCCGCAAGCGAGGACTCGAACCATATGAACCCAGTACAGAGCTGACCGGACAGTCATGGACTGAAGTCATGGAGAAGCTTCAGGCGATTTTGCCTAAGTCCGGAGCACAAACCATCGATCTTCAGACATGGCCAGGCAGATACATTTGTGAACACAGTCAAATCGCAGATGTCCAAGAGATCAAGGCAATTAAGGGGGTTGAGAGATACATGCTGGGAGATCATAGACATACCCACCGACAAACAATTTGCCTATGTCGTAATACCAAAAGAGTCATGGATTTAGGTGTGGATGAATGGACCAAGATGCCACAAACTCAACAGCGAAGGAAAGCCATTCCAAGCCATATTATGATTGCCATTTTTGGTAGGAATCCCGAAGGCCTAGATGCAAACCAAGCCAAGTCTGAATCCATGATCGAGTCAATTCGCAAGTCGATGTCACCAAGCCAGTCAAGCAAGGGAGAAGGAATCACCTCTCCATTTCAAGAAGCCAGCCAAGAAGAGATGCAGAAAGCCGAGGTAGATCAGAGATCTTCCAGTGCAGCTGAACCTTTGGCCCCAATTCCATCATGGACACCGAATGCAACCATTAATTCTGGACCCAAGTTTCTAGAATTGAGCAGTAAGCAACAGACGATGATTAAGAAAATGCACAATAACTTAGGACATCCAGTGTCAGATAAGATAGGAGAGCATTTGAAGAGACTTGGATTTACAGAAAGGATGGTTGAAGGTGCAAAAGACTATCAATGCCAGTCATGTGCGGAGAGAGTTCCTCCCAAACTTACCACCCCAGGGAAGCTAAAGGAACCACGGGACTTCAATGAGAGAATCGCCATGGACGGGTTTGAATGGAAAGGGGAAAAGGGTCACAAGTTCTATGTTTTGCATTTCTTTGATGAAGCCAGTCATTTTCATCTAGGGAGACGATGCCTTCGAACCAGTGAAAGCTTGATAAAGACATTCGTAGAAACATGGACACATTGGGCGGGTACCCCACTGGAAATCCAACATGATGAAGCCGGAGAGTTCATCAGCCAAACCTGGAAAGATTATTTGCAGAGAGAAGGAATCCGTGCAATAGTAAGTGCAGCCCCCTGGCAACGAGGTCGGATAGAAAGGCATGGAGGAATAATTAAAGAGATGTTGAGTCGAGTTGATCAAGAAAAACCCATTAAAAACGAGAAACAATTCGATGAAGCACTCAACCAATGCTTCCAAGCCAAGAATAGTCTGACCATTGTCAAGGGATACAGTCCTGAACAAGCAGTCTTAGGGAGATCACGTCGATTGCCTGCATCCATTTGTGGAGACGAAGATTTCACCGCCCATTCGATAGATGATCCCAGGGACACAAGATCAGAAGATTTTCTTCAGAAAATGGAAGTCCGAACTCTTGCGAGGAAAGCTCTTCTAGAAGCCGACAATAGTCAGGCCATTCGTCGGGCAATCAATCGCCAGTCGAGAGGACAAGAGCACCACTGGCAATGTGGAGAGCTGTGCATGGTTTGGGACAAACGCAAGTCTCCAAATATGCTTGAAAAGGAACGGTGGACAGGACCCTGTCAAGTAATCATGGAAGAATCCCGGACAGTGCTTTGGGTGACATACATGAACCGCTTGTTGAGGGTTGCACGAGAAAATATTCGACCAGTGTCAATTAGAGAATTCAGCAAAGTTGCATCATCTCACCAGAGTTGTGATGAAAAACGGTTGGAAGCGATGGCCAATCAACTCCGGAATCAGTTAAGAGAAAGAAGTGGAATGTTTCAGTTTTCAGACTTGACAGAAGTTGAAAATCCAGAATCCACCAATCCTGAAACTAGATTGCAGCCAGAGGAAGAGCCTCTTCGTAGAGAATCTGAAGCTGAAGTGACACCACCAGCCATCGAGACACCTCAAGCAAGTGACCCAACTAACGAAGCACCTGTTTCGAATGAGCCATCAATGAATGAGCCACCAAATGAGTCCGATGAAACTCCGGGGAGCCATCTTGAAGGGGAACATCAAGAGGGGGGAGAAAGGGGAGTAAATGAATCAACCGGGGATTCTTTTACAATGGTGAACGAAGTCTACAATGTGAACATTGTAGAAGTTAATGATGCAAACGCAGTCATGGTGAGAGACAATGGAACACTGTGGCCGTGTCAGGAAAACATCCCAGAAGCCGCTGCCGATTTTTGCATGTTCGAGTTCGATGTTCCCACTAGGCATTTGTCTGCATTTTGCATAGAACCATGCCTTCATGTCGAGAAGATAGTTAATGCTGCCAAAAGGAACCATGTCGAAGTTGTGTACAAACATTTAAGCCCATCCGAAAAGCAAGAGTTTGATGAAGCCAAAAACAAGGAATTAGGATGTTGGATCGAGACATCATCCATAGAGCCATTGTTGAGAGACAAGATTCACCAAGCCGCATCATGTCATCAAGATGGATATTGACCTGGAAAACAGATCCATCATCAACCAATGGCCGAAAGGCCAAGGCCAGACTTGTAGTGAGAGGATTTGAGGATCCTGATGCAGCAACAGTTAGTACAGAATCTCCTACATTGTCTCGGGATGGGCGAATGGTGATACTTCAAGAAGTGAGTAGCCGAGGATGGAACCTGCAAAGCTTTGATATCAAAACTGCATTCCTTCGTGGACGAGCCGACGAAAGACAGTTAGCAATGCAACCGGTTCCTGAACTACAAAAGATGCTGAATCTGAAAGCTAATGAGGTATGCTTACTAAAGGGTAATGCATATGGAAGGGTAGATGCACCGTTGCTGTTTTACAAGGAGTTTCGTAAGCAACTTGAAGCCGAAGGATTCCAAGCCCATCCCCTGGATGCATGTTTGTTCATGTTGAGAAATCCCAAGGATCCACGAAAGTTAGAAGGAATATTGGGAACACATGTTGATGATGGGATAGGAGGAGGAACAGAGCAATTCGAGAAAGCACTTGTCAGGATCCAGAAACATCTTCCATTCGGCCAGAAAGAATACAAGAAATTTAGATTCACTGGTCTTGACATTGAGCAGAATCCCGACAATTCGATAAGGGTAAGCCAAGCCGATTACATACAGAGAATAGACCCAATAGACATACCCAAACCAAGGAGAAAAGATGAAAACTCCACAGTGACGCCACATGAACTACAACAATTAAGAGCTTTGTGTGGTAGCCTACAATACGCAGCAGTGCATTCGAGACCAGACTTAGCTGCCAAAGTTGCATTTTTGCAGAAGAAAGTTCCCAAGGCCACAGTGGCTGACTTGCTAGAAGGAAACAAAATCCTGAAAGAAGCCAAAACCACAATGGAGACATCCATTCTAGTACAACCAATCCCTGTGGAACAAGTCACTTTTGCAAGTTTTGGAGATGCTAGCTTTGCTTCAGAGCATCAGCTGAAGGCCCAACAAGGCCTATTCGTCATGGCAACAACCAAGAAGCTAGGACAGAACGAAGTGTCAGAATTCTCACCTATGGCCTGGGGATCTAAACAGATAGCTCGAGTGGTTAGATCTACCCTGAGTGCAGAGGCATACGCCATGTCCAGTTCACTAGATAAGCTTACTTGGGTAAGATGCTTGTGGGGTTATGTAAATGATCCATACTTTCAATGGCAAAAGCCGAAAAAAGCACTAGCAAATCAACCCAAAGCCTTGTTAGTGACGGACTGCAAATCATTGTATGATTTAGTCACGAAACTAGCAATTCCCAACTGCCAAGAGTGGAGGACTACAATAGAAGTCATGCAGATAAAAGAACAAGCTGAAGGAAACGCTCAATGCAGATGGATTTCCACAGCAATAATGCTGGCTGACTGTTTGACAAAACCTATGGACGCAAGTTTCCTTAGGAAGGTGCTGGCACTTGGCAGGTTTCGCATTTTTGACGAAACAAATACCCTGAAAACAAATGCGAACCGTAAGTATGGGGAACGCTGGGCAGAGAGTTTTCGCAGCCAGGCAACGGAGTCAAAGGATTCATTTCGAAAACAGAAATACAGTGAGTGTGAATTTGAAGCCAATGAACCAAGGGCCACCTGACCTTCTCATGAATCCAGACCAAAGGTGACATCGCATCGACAGCATCGACATTCGACCACGCCAATGAAATCATTGGCTCAAGGGAGCGGACTCACGAGGACAAAGGAGCGTGGACGCTTGGGGAAGGGTCTTGGTAGGGTAGGAACCCTTTAGGTTGAGTAGGTTGTTGTAGGTGCTACCTTTGTGGTTCCGAAGGAATCACAACTGTATATATATATATATGAATATAAACATACATAATAACATACAATGCTGCTACTACTACTACTACTACTACTACCACTGCGACTGCTACTGCTACTGCTACTGCTACTCCTACTACTACTACTACTACTAATAGTAAAATATATTTAGTATCATTTCATTTATACAATATAGTGTTCGCGCTTGGGAGTTCACCCACTGTGGAAGAGTCGAGGGTCGGCGCCCTCTTCCCCTTGGCCTTCTACCGGCCGGCCGCTGGCTCGTCACTGAAGCGCCAACGAGGGATGTTGTACTTGATGGGAGGACCCCCCGGTGGTATCGTGAGTGGCTATACTGTAGGCTACCGTTTGCCCTTCGACCTGGACCAGTTAGGTCGGACCGTTTGAGCTCCAACCTCCAAGAACTACTGACTGAACACCTTTGATTCGGTGACAGGACCCTAGGGACTTCCCCTGGCCCTGAAGCGAAAGCATTCCTGGATTTGGTCGGGTGAGACAAGTCCCAAGCCGTCGGTTTGGAAAGTCCCCGAAGTTTGGAGATGGCACATATCCTTGTATTTGAAGGCGACAAAGGCCTGTTTTATCAATTCTTTTAACGTGTAGACTCCACTTAGTTACTTTTTTCACATGCAACAAAGGCATGTTCTTTGGCATGTGCTAAAGGAATCCTGCATTGTTCTTTTCTTCACCGGGCTTGTCCCCCACTGCCATGCCTCCTACTCGTCAGGCCCCGTCGGAAGAGCCCATCGGTCAGAGCCTTGGATCGAGGTGTCCAACTCGGGGGCACACGAGGAGAAGGTTTTTGGACAGAGAGCAAGGTGGTTTGCAAAGGAAGATAGACTGAAAGCCAGAAAGATGCACATCCAGCAAAGCCAATGGCTGACCATCGAGTCGTAAGTCTGCGAGCTTGGAACTGGTTAGTTGAACGTGAGAGTTCACGCCTTTGGCTTGGACATTTTCCCACGGGCATTTGTTAAAAAGGACCCTCACCGGACTGTGCGGGTGGTGTTCCAGGTGCCCCGCGAGGAGCTCCGGCCGGGGCTCTTCGAGCGCGAGCTCCGTGCAGGAGCTGCTGAACCGTCGTCCGGGGTGGGGGGGGCCGATGATCCGGACAGCAGCCTGGATGTGAGCAAGAGTCACCTGAGAGATTGGGTTGGTGGGAGTTCAGATCCATACCAGAAGTTGTTGTTGGTTTACATTGGTTTACAGTGGTTTACAGAATTATGGTGGTTTACTACCAGGGAGTGGCCCAACACCTAACCTCCTACCCAAAGCATCAGACAATCTTGGGGTGAGTATGATCTTGGGTTGAAACATGTGAATGAATGCTGTGGTTAGAGTCTTTGCCTGCAAGAACAGGTGTGAGGAACCTGGAAAATGTTCAAATCCCCAGATATTCAGGATGACCTCAGATACGGCGTCATTGGGATGAAGGCGGTGTTCTTCTTGGTAACTCCCATTTTCTTTGGGAAAGACACGCATTGAATGTGCCGATCGCACCAAAGCTCCAGGTGACATGCTGGGGCGACATGCTAGAAGTTCAGGAAGACAACGCTCCATCTTGTTGGCCGTTTTTTCTTCCAAGCAATGATACCAACAACCCAAACGACTTCCCCACTTGGACGTCGCGCGGCTCCGGGCGACTCCGTCTCCTGGCCCGGGACCTCCGGGAATCCGTTCCAGGACGCAGTCCCTACCGGCCGGGCGCCGTCTCCTGGCCCGAAGGCGGGGTCATCGGTCGTCTGAAGACCTCTCCTTTCTTTAAGTCTGGCCGGCTCAGCGGACGAAGACCCAAGTCGTGGAAGGAGTCAGATGGTGTCTTTCCATCCCGTGTGGATCATGGAAGAAGTTGATTGACGTCTGCCATGGACACCTGCGATGAGGTCTACTTAGGATTGGGCGCATGCAGCCATGCTAGCACTCCCTTGAAAAGTAATTAGGTTCGTCTAGTGAGTCGTGACCCTCTTTTGTAACAGAGTCTTTGGGGATCACTTTTAGAGTGGTCAGGAACTCACATTGAAGAGCTGATATGGAAAGAATATGTCGAGAGCTTCCAGCCACATCATCCACAGGGTCACCTGTTTGGTCCACAGAAAAACTGGGCTTTTACATAGTGGGCTTTACCTAGGAAAACGGCTCCTCCGGCTCTAGACGTTGATCCATGGGTTTGGCGACGAGTCTGTGAGACCCCCCCCGCTTCTCCACCAGCCGCGCCCCCACCGCGCCGAGCGCGGATGGAGTGGTCAGGTGCCTACAGCTTCCACTCCACCGAGCGAAGCTGAGGGGGTTTGATTCTTGCAGCTTCCGGCAGCTGAAGACAGAAGTCCTACATTTTGTTTGGAACATTCACATGTTTTGCCAATACATGCGGTTTGGGGCACTCACTTTGAAAAGGACACAGGTGGTGCAGGATTCTTCTGTCATGAACAGCCAGAGATATGGCATGGTGGTGATAATGTGTTGACTGTGGCTAGTGATAATGTGATCCTTGATAAGCATCAGACCATGCATGTAATGGAGCATCTCCGCCGCAGAAGTCCCAACAAAACTCTTGCTGGTAAGGGTGGATGGCATGGGTGTGTGGGCTTTACATGCATTTCACAAGAAAACCGTAGAGGATGACATCTATCTTGCTGTACCTTCAGATGTTGGCATCCCATCCCCAGCCATCCTGCATTGAGGGTCCTTCAACCCCCAGAACCTCATCCGCCAGCTGCCCAAACTCCTGTCAACCCCTCGCCAGCCCCCGACGGATCCCAGCTTTCTCAGGAGAATGCATTTGGGTGTTCATTTCGGGCAGAGCTTCCTTTTGTTCACATTCATCTCATGTCAGCGCTACAGGTCGACTCGGTGCTTCCCCCCCGTTCCGCCACCGTTTCACGGCCACCGAAACGGTCACGGAAAAAGGCCACGCCCAGCAAGAGTCGGGCCTCAGCGACCTCATCGTTGGGGCACCCACGAGCACACTCCTTCACCGGTGTGGAGGCGCCGCGGCAGACATACCATGAATCCTGCAAGAATCATGGTTGCGCGGAGTGAAAACCACCTGGTTTTGTAGAGGAACATGGTCATCCCAGGGTCGCCACCCACGTCACCGTGATTATTTCCAGGGAGTGTACTCCCCACTGCCCGTCCCCCCCAGGTACGGTTTCAGTGGAACCTGAAACATGCAGTGGGTTTAACGCTTCCTCTACACAGCAGTGGTCGACTCAGGGTCGGACTTCAAAGCGTGGTCCAGCTGTTGGAGGCAGACACAAAGCAGGACGTCTGGCTGACCAGGCTGACCCACACATGATCTCTATACCCAACGAACGGCGGTTGTCACTCACCAGTGGTTTGGACGTTGCGGGCGGGGAGTCCTCAAGATCTGCAGGGCTCCAGCACAAGGCTCTGGTGGGGAAGAAGTGATCTGAAGTCGGACCTGGTCTTTTCACCGAACTGGACCATGGAGGGCTCTTTCAGTTCAAGCAGGAGGCCACGGTCCCTGTCACCCATGGTGGACATATTGGGTTAGATCAATTTCCCAAGCCTCCAGCTCTAAGGCCTTACCCACAGAGCACTTACAGCCAGTTTGGAGGCGCAGACAAACCGAGCGTTTGCATGATGTGTCAATTTCATGGGGAGCTTGTGGGTCAAAACCTCGTGAAGAAATTTTGAAGGGGTACGGGTACGGGGGCCAAGACATACATATATATATATACTGTAGATATAATATATCTCTTCAACGAAGCCCCCAGTGTGAATATGGGAGGCTCATGTCTGCCTAGATGCATCTCAAAGACCCATCTGAGTGTTCGAAACGCAAGACAGTTCATTGGGCAAGATCCTTTGCCGGGAACACCGTCAAGTTGTAGATCGACTATTTGTGTACCAAGAAAACAAGCAACAATCACTTCTAGTGTGACCTATTATGAGGGTCGATCAACCGTATCGGGCGGTATCGTTAGAGACTTCACACGGCATCCGTGCCCCAGTCAGTGGGGGACAGGCATCGGAGGTTCCTCCGCACCTGCGTTGGTCTCCACAAGACGGGGTCTGCAAGAGGTCTCCTTTTTTTTAATTGCACCCGGGAAGATTAACATGGAACCTGAAAATGGACTATTTTCCTCTACAACCCAGTAGTTTTCAGGTTCCATGGTAATTTTAAAGGGTGTATATGTTCACCACCAAGCGCCCTGGGTGACCATGTTGAGAATTCTGACCTGACCTGGACTTGCTCTCTCTCTCTCTCTCTCTTTCTTTCTTTCTTTCTTTCGTGGTGTCTCTAACATCACGGGACATTGCCAAAGACCTCGGGGTTGCTTGGTGCCTCGGGGTTCCTTTCGATACTTCCGATGGAGAAGACACAGCCCACCGAATGCCAAGTACCCCTTCGCAGCCACGTTAACGGGACAGGGATGGCAGAACCGAAGGAGGAGCAGAATGAAGAGTGAGATTGAAGTCCATAGCAATGGAGGTCTCCATAGACGGTTGTCTCTTTTTTGTAATCATGAGGCTTTCTGGATGGAACTAGGCAAGTATGGCGAAGCTGATCAACGACATTTTCGGGCTTAATCGGCACACAGATAGATAGACATGCAACAGTCACAGGGTCTTTTCTTCAGAGCTTCTGCAGTTCTCTCGCAGAATTCTCTGGGGGCCATCTAATCAGTGCAGTCCAAACTGAAAAAGATGACTCCTCGCGAGTCTGCATCGCTTCAGGGACCTTAAAAGAAATAGACGCCCTTCGCTCGTTCAGCAGGGGTCCTGGTAGGAGGCTGTTCTTGCCCTGTTCGGGACGCGACGCCGCTCCGCTGCCCGGCCGACGCGATCGACCGGCTTTGTCGGTGCTAGGGCCTTGTTACATGGTCTGTTTGGCATGCCAAAATCAAGCCATGGCCATGCTCTCCCAACAAGCAGGATTTGGTGATATAACAGGGCTTGGGTTTGTTTTCAGATCTCTTCAAGCAGATGATTCGCGGGAGTGGTCTTGAACTTCCCAGTGACCACCTTGGGTTGGTTTCACCTCGAAGGCTCCGCTCACGGCGATGAGTTTCACCCAGCCAAGCAGTTCCCCCAGGTGGAAGGGACGGTGGATGGTTCGGTTCCTGAAGTGGAATAGATTTACATCAAATCCAAAGTGGTTTACTCCTTTCTTTCTGAAGTGGGGTCGAAGAAATCCGAAGGCAGATCTGTTCTCGCCCAGTGACAGTTGCAGAATAATTTTTCCAAGGATAGAGCAACAGAGCCGCAGAGCCTTCCGCTGGGTGAATTGGCCATCCGACCTGAAGGTAGCTGCAATACAGCGCTGCTCTGGAGGGGAGTAAGCAAAGAATTTGTTAGCTAGAAGGATATCGTGCTGGGTTCTCTTGAGAAACAACAGCAATCATCATCATCATCATCATCATCACCACCATCATCATCATCATCATCATGATCTCAAGAGAACCAAAGGTAGTACTGTAGTTCACCATAAATGGCCTTACAAAGGTAGTTCACCATCACCTCAAGGCCATGGATTTGAGATTTGCAGCCGAAGAGGGCGACTGGGGCGACGATGATGAGGTGGATGTCATCATTCACAAAGAGGTGAAGGATGTCGAGGCACCTTATTTGGTGTTTTTTATTGGACTGCGTGAGATGAACCACTGTAGCTCCTACCAAATCATCAAGCTCCACATGGTGCTGGTGCTGAAAAGCTCTCAGACAGGATATTCCCATGTTCCTTTCTTCGATTCGATTTAGCATGTGTATACTGCAATGTACTAATCAGTGATGAGATAAGCATTGACAAGCTCTGTCTCTCCAATCCATTGGTGCCGATGCGCTCAAGCTCAATCGTTGCATGTGTGTGTGTGTGTGAACCACACCCCGTCCCCAGGGGTCCTCCACCTTTTCAGTTTCAGCAGGGACGTGCAGCATCTGTGATCTAATGCACGCAACGAAGCTAAGATCACAGATGGGAAGGGATCAAGGACGCTTGATCCTGTACCTGCTTGACAACACACTGACTCCGCTGGTCCACCCTCTTGCAGGCTATTTTTCCCGGTATCGTAGGTTTCTTCTTCTCCCACCTGCTGATGAGCTGCTGCGCGAGTTTTTGCTTTGCATTGTTCAAACACCTTCAAGTTTACCGACCCAGCATCCTTGCGGCTTGCACTAACTAACTCCTAGAGTCAAGCGCATTGCTTAACTGAACTTCGACTGGTTGGTACGTTCCCTCACCTGCATCTTCCCACTTGGGTGTGCAGTGTGATCCCCGCAAGGGGCGCCGAGACCACTCCGGAATTCGTTCACTGAATCTGTGTTTTCTCCACTGGAAGCCGATTTCTGCTCAGTGGTTTTTTCACGAATCAATTGAGCACTATGCTGCCGAGCACACGGTGAATCATCACTGGAATTCTATGCCTGCATTCATGTGACTTTTGATGTTCACTTTTCATTTCATGACCAACCAGTTCCAGACATGACTTTTGCATCAGACTTTCACTCGTTCAAGACGCGATCATTGCCCCGTGCCTTTTCAGTTTCACCATCCCGTGCAGCGCCGCTCTGCTGCTGGCAGCCGCACAGAGTGCAGACGACAACAGAGCGTTGCCAATATGCAGTACCCTTGGCCATACCCGCCCACACTCCAACAGACATCGCAAACACAGCCAGCCTATCCACCTCCAACCACACAGGCCACCATGCCACCATTACTACCACAGCCTTTTCCACATCCACAGCCGCAGCTACAGCCGCCGCCGCAGACCAACCCACCTCCACATCTGCAGCCGCAACCACCGGACATGTCAGCTCCACACTCAAGCTGCCCGCCACAGACTCTGTTTGGCACAACACAGCCCATCATGCCACCAGCCTTTTCCAATGGCACAGGTCCCAGTATACATGCACCCCAACCCACCAATGACCTGTGAACCGAGTATCACAGTGATCACAACCACCTGCAGCCATACCTGTCACGGCCACACCATACACCACCACCATCTCAGCCCGCTCAGCCGCCACAGACCATCCATTCGGATTCAGTTCAAGGTGTTTGGCAATCCGCGCCTTATTCAGCTTTCCCACCTGTTCAGGCACCAAGGGTACCACCAACACCACCATCGGCAATGCCCACCCCACCCCAACTCCACCTCCGACACCATCGCAGGCACCATTCCAGTCACCACACATCCCAGTTGGCCAATTGGGATCATGAGAAGGCGGTGGCTCACCATTATAAGACGAAGCATCCGAGACGTGATTCTAGTCGTGTTGCCGTCCAAGCCAGTGCTAAACTCTTGAGGAAACGAAAGAATGCTGCTCAGCCTTTTGAATTCTCTCAGAAGGTCAGGCGAAGAAATGTTGACAGGGCTGCTAAGAGACGCAACTAAGGGCAAAGAAAAAGAAAAAGGGAAAAGCAAAGGCAAAGGTGTCGGAGGTAAGCAATTCATTTCACACCGAATGGATGTCCAAAGGCGGTTGAGGCATGCCGAGATTCGTTGGGAGTTTTTGCAACACGTGATCGGCCGGGGTATTCTTCGCTTGTTGTGGGTGAAAGGAAGTGAGAATCCAAGTGACACATTGACCAAAGTGCTTGATGCACTGACACAAATGGGATATCGGAAGGATCTCGGGATTGTTGCTACGCGCAAGCCTTTTGACCTAGACCTAAGCATGACGGATCAAAAGAATAGCAAAAAGAAGAGTGTGTCTACATCATCGAGTTCGCCAAGTTCAAAGCCGAAAGCAGATCGCGAAGTGATCGTGGAAAAGGGTGTTGTTGGTGAAGACGGGTCTGAGAAAGATTCGAAAGACGAGCAGTTAGAGGTGTTGATTTCGAGCGTGACAGAGACTATCTTCGGGCTTCCAATGGGAACACAATTTTTGCTTGTTGAGCTTTGCTGTGAAGAGGATAGCGTCTTGTCCTCAAAGTGGATGACAAAGGAAGGTCATCATGCCTGGAGGGTGACCGAAGCTGTTGATTTGAGAAAGAGCCAACTGTTCTTGCACTTTCGGAAGCCTTGGGATCGGTAGGTTCAAGTGTAAAGGTATGGATTCACTCATCTTTGCCATGCACCGGGGGGAGTTCATTCTCACGAATATGAGAAGTCGGAGGAGCGCTCACGGAAGCGACAGTTGTTCACGGACCTTTTGAAAACAGAAACCAGCGCTGTGAGCGTGTGTATTTTTCAGTGTTACATATGCAGAGGAAAATCTCAAAAATTTAAGTATTTCCTATGCACGTGAGAAAATGTGAATTCCAAAGACCTAGAGGAAATACAAAAAATATCAAACATACCAAAAATATATTAAATACAAAAGACCTAGAGGAAATACAAAAAATACAAAATACCGAACATATCAAAAATACCCAAAATACCAAAGACATACCAAAAATATCAAAAATACAAAAAACACAAAAAATATCAAACATACACAAAATACCAATCATATCAAAAGTACCAAAAATAGCAAAAATACAAAAGACAAATCCTCTGGAGACATATAGGCCACCTAACTAACGGGATATGACAAGCTAAAAGGCTTCATATATTTAAAATATTGTCTTTTTTTGTACAGTAGAGAAATCCAATATGAAGCCATAATTTGAGTAGACAATTTAAAAGTTCAATCAGATGCATCTTTTTAAACATTATATAAATTTCATGGGCATTCAATACTATATTTTACAAAAGTAAAGCATTCATTCATTGAAGACGCTCTGTAATAAAACATAGAGTCTCATAGAACATACAGCAGCACTGTGAGCATGCATTTCATGTGGCAAAGTTTCTCTACTGGACACCTAATAGCTAATTTTACTGGAAAATACACACGCTCACAGCGCTGCCCTCTAGTTGAAAAACGCGAAGCGTATCCTTGGATTAGGGCATGATTGATCATTTGAGCTGTCAGAGAAGTGTGCGTATTGGGGTTGGAAGATCCTCCACAGGCTTCGCATGTTCTCCCCACCCCAGAAGCGTTTCACAGCACTTCCGCGTCTGTGTTCATCACCAGAGACGAAAGGACTTTCCGTTAGAGGTTGATTAGTTCAAGACCGGAGGTGGCCAAGGTTCTGCGTGAGAAGCGTGGAACATGTTTGTGCGAATGGCATGCCAAAATACAATGCCAGTGGAGTATACAATCAAGCGTTGGTTCAGACCTTGTTTCAAGTGTTTCACAGGTGCTTGAGCCGAGAGATAGAGACGGATGATACGTACATCTGGTGAGATCTTTGGTTCAAGCTTGATCGGCCGACAGAAGCAAAGTGTGAGAGAAAGAGAAAGATGGATGAGTTTATGATTGCGCTCATGTGAGTGTGATCTCGATCGTGGCCCATGAACTTTTTGGATCTTTTAGGCGTGCTAGGACTGTCACAGTTTGCCATGCATGCGCCCAGACCGAGAATTCGATGGAACGATCATCAAGTGTACAGATGGAAGAGTTGCTTTGGAGATTGTGGTGCCCAGAACTGGGCATTGTTTTCACAGTCCCACATGTAGCCACCGTCAAGTCACGACGTTTCGTTCATGCTTGGATTGTTTGCGTTGATTTCGATCAGGATATCGTGCAGCATTCCTTTGCCGAAGAGGGGTCTATAGGTAACAAGACGTCAAAGGCAATGCTTGGAACTTTTCTATAAGCTGGCAACGCTGAAGATGTCCTCACAGTATGACGTGAACTTGTTTCAAATCTGTTCCCTACATGCCTTCCACCACTCCAGTGTTTAAAATGAGCCCGCATTGAGATAGCGCAACTGGACAATACCAGTTGAAGAGCCCTTGTGTTTACGAAAATGCATTCGTTGGTGGTTGTGTTCCATCAGTGGTTGTGTTCCATCAAAGTTGCCGCGTTCTTTGAATGGCTAGGAGTCATTCTGAGCAAGGCGAGCGTACAGACCTGACAGAACGGCAATGCCCCAAAATGTACCCAGCGAAAGGAGATCGAGAGTTTGTTTGCGTGGCGCTTGCAGTGCATTTGTTCTTTTGATGGTGTGGCGCTTTCAGTGCATTTGTTCTATTGAATTTCTTTGGGAACAATGTTCTTGATACATTGCATTCAGCGGGACTTGCCAATGTTTGCATGAGCAGAGCATATGTCACCGAGTGTGGCTAACATTTGCGTAGTTGTTGTATGTCGAGGGTGCAGGTATTTGCCTTACGCAGAGCATTTTGTTTGATCTCGGGCGATAGTGTCTGAAACCAAATGCTTTCGCAATCCAGTGTGTTGTCTTGATGGTCGAAGAAGTCAAAAGCATACGGGCACCGGATGGTGTAGTTGAACGGGTTTTTGTTCGATTCGATGTGGCCAGGATTCTAGTTCATATGTGAGCGCCGACAACGCTACTTGTTGGCTTTCATGGCAACCACATACACCTTTGTCCCGTCTTGTCTCCTCTTCATGTCTTCACCCCCCGTACACCTTTGCCCTGACCTTAGTACTTCTCGCCTCCGGGGGGCGTGTGTGTGTGTGTAACCTTTGGAGTCACAAGGTTCCTGTTGGAATGTGTTTTGTTGCCGATTGAAGTTTATGCAGGGGGCAGTAGCCCACTCATGAGTCTACTGCCAACGAAGCTGCTCATGAGTTGGGACGATATCGGAGCTGATCACTCCGACGTACCTGCATGGTTATGGCGTTTACAAGCTGTTACTCCAATTTTCTGGTAAAGTGCTAGTGAGTTCTGCAGATGTGCACGAACGCCGTCATCTCGACCTGGTCGTCGCTTCGTAGAGTTGACCTTTTGGCCTTTCACTGCAGGCTCTCAGGCCTCATTACCTGGTTGTTCAGGATTCTGGTTTCTTAGGTTGCCATGTGGCTAGCGGCGTTCGAGTCAGTACGCATTTCTATAAGTGCGTGCTTCACCGCCCAGAACGTCCCGCTTCTTCCACCAGATCCGATATTTCCGGCTCTCTTCCGGGCCCCGCCGGGTTGGTCGTCGCTCTGCGTCGATCGGCGCGCGTGACGCGCCTCTTGGCGAAGGTGATCAAAGAGATCCCCGCGAAGCCGGTGAACGCGGCGCCGCCCACTCCGCCCGGTTCGCGCGCGAGGGCCTCGCGGCCGGCCTCGAAGATCCACAATGATCCTGAGACCAGGCGAGGGACGGGTTGTTGGGGGACAGGCGAGGTGGACACCGAGAGGTCTAGCTTTTCTATCAAAGAACACTGGTCTTGGCAGTGTTTCCAGTGTGTTTTTTTCAGCACTTCTGCTTCTGAAAGGCGAGAGGTACCTAGCCTCGTTCTCGCTGCACAGACTCGCATTTCAGGAGGTAGGTGCAGAATCATTGCCCTTAGTAATTTTTCAGATTTTCTGAAGTCGTTGGGCTGAGAAATCAAAGGATGCGCGGGGCTTGCAACCACTATATACACGCGAATTTCTCAAACTTTGAATTGTCCAAGCCCACCCCATAGACTGAACCATAGATGAACGATAGACACATTTCAGGTACTTGAGCATATGCGCCCAAACAGGAGTTTAACCCCACATGACCAGTTTTCACAAAGCAAACATCAAGGAGAGAATGTTTGCAGATAGTGCCAGGGGAGAGAATGGTGTTGTGTGTGTGTGCCAACTCCTGCTTCCAAGGAGCACGACCACATGGATTTAATTCCACCTTAACCCCTCGAGGTTCTCAAGCTGTACAGTCAAAGCAGGGGGCCGGAGCCAAGTGAAGGGTCTCCGGCCAACGAAGACACCCCCCACCTGGGTGTAAACGTACCTGCGCATTTTCTTTTGACTTTTAAATCAAATGATGTAAAAAATATTGTTTCGGACTTACTATTCACCTTGCCGTTCCCTCTCAGGGCTGTTTCTCTAGGCCGGTAATGTAATCACTGGAGTGGAACTTCCAAACCGATTTAGCTCTTGCGAGCATGGATCTAAGTGTGTGCCGCAGCATCGTCCCACTGTGGTGTGCTGTGTGATACCCTCGCTTTGAGCATAGCTCTTGTCTTTTCAGGATTTGTTTTTCTTAGGTTGCCGTGTGGCGAGCGGCATTCGAGTCAGTACGCATTTCAATAAGTGTGTCAGCTCCTCGTAAAAACAGGGTGACCCCGCAGAGTGGCCCCTGTCGACCCGTTGAACGAACATTTGCCGAAGTATTGAATTTGAGTAGGCAGCCTTCGGGCACGCCACAACGTGGTCGCAGCGACCAAAGCTTGTTCAAGGTTCATTGGAACCTGTCGGGACCTTAACTCCCGTCCTTCCCCTACCCTTCCCCCTCTTCCCTCTTTGCCTTTTGGGGTGTTCCTGAATGTAACACTCAGGTACTCTCCTCTCCTTGGTGTGTCCCTGGACGCTTGTTCGTAGCTGGGAACATTTGCCTTCTTCCTCTTCTCTCCTCCTCCTTCCTTCTTCGTCTCTCTCTCTCTTTTTCTCTTTCTCTTTCCCCTTCCTTCTTGCTTGGGTGTCCCTGGATGCTTTCGTCTTAGCTGGGAACCCTTTTCTTCCTCTTTTGGTGTGTCCTTGAGTCCTTGGACGCTTGTGTCGTAGCTGGGAGCACCGTCGTTTTCTTTTCTCTCTTCTCTCCCCACCCCTCCATCCCTCATGCGCAGTGTACCTACACTCAAACGAGGTCTTTGCAACAGGTTCTCAATGAGGTTTGGCTTTCATCGGTTTTTGTCCCCTTCATTTGGTTCCCCGTTTTTCATCGTGTTTCCCCTTCACACACCTTTTTCTCCTCTTTTCTTTCATGTCTTCCTGTCTTCATGTCTCTTCATCTCATCCTTTCTTTCGTTTGCGCGCACATCTGTCCTGGCCTTAGTGTGTACCTGCACATCTACACGTACTTTCAACACAGGTTTCAGGTCGCCCAGGTCTTTACAATGAGGTGGGTTTTCGTCGGTTGTCTGTGCACTTGGTTCCCTTTCATCGCAACCACGCACACCTTTTTCCTGTCTTGTCCCCTTTTCATGTCTTCATTCTTTTGTCTTGCTGCGCACGCACTTACACTTTCGCCCTGGCCTTAGTGTTTCTTGCCTCCCCTCGGGGAAACTTGTGTGTGTGTAACCTGTGGAGTCACAAGGTTCCTTTTGGAGTGTTCCTCCTTTTTCAGCAGGGGGGCACAGGAGGGTGCCCAACGAAGCTCTCTATGGTGACCTCAGGATATGCAGCCTGATCAGCTGCACGCGCCTGCTCTTTTGAACTTTTGAACAAGCTGTCACTCCAATTTTCCATACAGCGCTAATGCACTCTGCAGACATGAGCGAACGCCATCATCCCGTCGGTTCGTCGTACCGTGGAGTTTGATTTCTGGCCTTTAACTACAGGTACTCAGGCTCCCCTCTTGTTTTTTTCAGGATTTGGTTTTCTTAGGTTGCCGTGTGGCGAGCGGCATTCGAGTCAGTACGCATTTCAATAAGTATGTCAACTCCTGTTTCCAAGGAGCACGACCACATTGATTCAATTCCACCTTAACCCCTCTAGTTTTCGAGCTGTACAGTCAAGCAGGGGGCCGGAGCCAGGTGGGAGGTCTCCAGCCAACGAAGACGCCCCCCACCTGGGTGTAAACGTACCTGCGCATTTTCCTTTAATTTTTAGATCAAACGATGTAAGCAATATTGTTTCGGACTTACTCACCTTGCCGTTCCCTCTCGGGGCTGTTTGTCAGGTCTCAGGTTGCCCTTCGCTCTAAGCCGGTAATGTAATCGCTAGAGTGGAACTTCCAAGCTGATTTAGCTCTTGCGAGCATGGATCTAAGTGTGTGTTGTGAGTATATAGGTTGGCGTGTGTTTGTCTCCTCACCTGCCAGGTGAGGGTTGCTATATAGATTTTATCAGAGCTCTTCTCCTCCTTCCTCCTCCTCACCTTCAAACCATATGTCTTTGGAAGATGTTTTGATTATTTTTGACCTGACCATAGATTTGGTGGGGGCCCCGGTTGTGGGAGACGCCGGCTTGAAAAATTTCCGTTTTGGGCGGACCCGAAGCATCTTCCGGACGCCTTTCCGATTTTGTGACCCGAAGCCCCAGATGCGGATCTTGGAGCCAGAGCGGCGCGAATGGATCGTCGGTCCGCGGTCGAGGTACTTTGTCATGAAGAGTAGCAGCCACAAGAACATCGTTTTGTCCGTTGAGCACCAAGTCTGGGCCACGCCACGCAACAACCAGGAGAAACTCAACGAAGCTTTCCAAAGTGCGTCTCATGTGATCTTAGTCTTCTCTGTCGCCTGGCAGACCGGACTTGGCGGACTGGAGGTGCTTCATCTCACCTTTTGGAGGGGATCCAACACACCCAAACCTCCACCGGGGTAAGCAAAAACCACGCCGCCAAGGCACGGAGGTTTTCTTCAATGGCTTTGGACCCTTCGAACCCCGAAGGGGGCTGCTTTTCTGCTCGTTGAGTCCAAGATCCGCGGAGAAATTTTGTTTATTTTTTTTACCTGTTCAATCCACGGCTGGATTTCACTCAGATTCTCAAGCCTTTTTCCAAGAGGTTTGCGTCATCTTCCCCCGAGCCCGAGCCCCTCTCTCCAGGGAGGGTGAACCTGTGGCATTCCTAATCTTGCCTGGTGTCTCCAATAGTGTTTGGGGCGGACAACCAGGTTTTGACAGGATTCTTGATCTTCATGGTATAGTCGATGTGCCCATTGGCTTGCGAGATGAAACGGTCGAATGCTTCGATGTTTTTTTAGTTTCTATTTTTCCCAGCTCAGCCGATCCCTCGAATCCTGCGTGCGCAGACGCATACAACAGAATATCTCGGTGAAGATGAACACCCCGGAGGACGAATTACCTCACCCCTGAAGAGGAATTACTCCATGATGATGACACATAATTCGGAAGACTAGGGAAGACCTCATGCAAATCAACAGCACATATTGTACACGCGCACCGATATGCATGTGTACCATCCACATGTACATATATATATATATATATACATACAGTAAATATTTTGTTTTAATATCAGAATTAAGACCCTGCCTTTCACTGCCTTTCACCAGCTTGTAGCATTCTGTTTTCCACTTTTGATTGGGTCTCACTTGGTGTCGTTTGGTGGTTTGTGGCAGATAGTAACCTCCCACTTCAGTCCCTGTTGAGCGTGAATTTTGACAATGTTTTTCAGCATGGCTGTGGCCCCCAAAGGCTTCACGTGCGCCTTTCGAGGAACTTTTCTACTCCAAAGTGCAAGGATTATTTCGGCACAATTCATTCACCAACGAAACGAATGGTGCCGGGCAAACCCACCGCTGCCCAGGTGACGGGTAGCGGCTGCTTCCAGGGCTACGCCAAGATGCTGTCAGAAGTTGGCAGCCGATCCACTGATGTGTTTTGGGCAAAATGGGGATCAGATGAGATGGGATTGTTTGTACCCGTGAATGACACCAGATGAACAGAACAGCAGTATGAAATAATGCAAACCTCTCCAGCTCTCTAGTCTTGGAGGACTTTTGTGAATCCTTCCCGATTCGCGTTTGGTGTTGACTCAGTATGACCCACCGAACCAAAACCGTGACTGTGCGGACGAAGTCTGGTTGAAGCTGAGAAGCCTTTCAACTAAGTAATTAGCTTTGAACCCTAAGTACAGTAGTAGCAAGGATCACATTATATATATAACTTAAAAAAGAACTTGAAGATGTCAGAGAAAACCGAACCAAAAACGAACCAGAATAAACAAGAAACAAAAAGATCATCGCAGGATCAACGCCGCATGACTATTCATGATTGCAGGATTGACACAGGACCTACAGAATGTATCTTGACATCCTTCCTTTCTTTGGACAACCAACACACCACACGGACCTCTGGACCTTCTCACCGGAGGTCTTCCAGGGCTTCGGCCGGGCCTTTGACGTCCGCTGGCTTCGTTGCTCAGCCTTTTCGGATCGGTTGCGCGGGATTTCCCGAATGTAGACTCTTGAGGACCATAACCCCCCAAATTGGTCGACATCCTCTTCATAGGGGGGGGTGAAATATCCTCAAGAGTCTACATTTCCAAATAATCCGGGAACACCTGGGACACCCTGGCCCTGGCTGGGAGAAACGGGTGTGATTCCTTTTCTTTTTTCAAATAGAAATGAAACCGCACTTCCTGAAACTGGGACATCAAAAGGGTGGTTGGTGGAGTTTGGAGGACTGATAAACATTAAAGCTATTTTCGAAGGCCGAAGGTCCTCTCCATATTTTTCAGCCTTTCAGTCGAGCTCAAACTTGTAGTTTTCACTTGGAATATGGGACACTCCCCAGAAGCATACTCTGAATGATAGCCCGTAGTACAGTGCTTGGAAAGGACGGGAGGCCGGGAGGCCCCAATTCGGACATAGTCTGAGAACGTCTAGCATGCTAGCATGCTCATGTCGAGAAAAGGCTGCTGACATGCTAGATATGCTTCCATTTCTCCGAGAGTCATACAAATTCCATCTCCTCTGAGGTTTAGATGACTTGGACTTCTCGGCGGTCTCGACACTGCGCAATGCCGCTTGGGATCGTGGTTTCGTTCTATCGACACGGCGCGCTTCGTTGGTTTGTCTATGCTTTCGGAGTTGTCCTCTCAGGGTAAAACGCTTGGTTCTTGAACCGGGGGACAGTATTTTTTTCCCCAGATAGCGAAGCTATGGGGTTCTTACTCCAAACAACAATGAGCTGCCTGTGCGCTTTCGAGACAGGTTGCCGGTGCTGGTGCTGTGAGCTGGCTGTGCACGTGGTGGAGACAGGGCGCCGGCGCCGGTGCTGGGTGCTGGCTGTGCACGTGGTGGAGACAGGGTGCCGGTGCTGGTGCTGGTGCGCGTCCGGTGCTGGGTGCTGGTGCTGTGAGCTGGCTGTGCACGTGGTGGAGGCAGGGTGCCGGTGCTGGTGCTGGGTGTTGGCTGGGCGCGTGGAGACAGGGTGCCGGGCGCCGGTGCTGGGTGCTGGCTGTGCGCGTTTGGCTGCAACGGGTCTACGTTTTAAACGTGTCTCGTGTCTCTTGGCGTTTGGCGCTCGAGAGAATGTGGACGAAAACCAACAAGAACTTGAGCTTGTGTGAAGGGGGAAACTCTCGCGAATTTTTCCAGGACCCACGACAACAGTAAAGCTTGCGAGAAAACTTTGCCATTGAAGCCGCTCGTGTCGAAGATTTTTGCTTGCAATTGGTCTACGTTTTAGATGTCTTTTGTTCCTCTAGGCGTTTTGTCGTTGGAGGCTATAGGGGCGGCGACCGCGAGTTCGCAGTGGCTTGAAGCCGTGCGTTCCGAAGACTTTTGGCTGCAACGGGTCTACGTTTTAAACGTGTCTTGTGTCTGTAGGCGGTTGGCGCTTGAGAGAATGTGGACGAAAGCCAACAAAAACTTGAGCTTGCGTGAAGGGGGAAACTCTCGCGAATTTTTTCCAGGACATTCTTTTTGGCACGGGGCGGCGAAGCCACGAAAACAGTAAGTGAGAAAACTTTGCTATTGACACCGCGCGTGTCGAAGATCTTTGCTTGCGCCGGGTCTACGTTTTAGATGTCTTTTGTTCCTCGAGGCGTTTGTCGCTCAAGGCTATAGGGTCGGCGACCGCGAATTCGCAAAAAACGGGTCCGACAAAAAGTCGTAGTGGAAGGATTTCGTAGGCAGGGCGCCAAGGCGGGCAACTTTTCCCCGACCAGCTTTCCACGAGGCAGGCAATGGGAATTCGATCTTGCGAACGGGGCGCCGGGAGTTGAGAGAAACACCATCAAAAGCAGGAAGTTTCGAGCGCGAAGCTTCGATCCAGAAGTTTGACACTGCAACAGGGGTCCGTTTTCAAGGTGGCTTTGTTCCTTCGTACCTGTTTGGCCGTGGCCCTATGGGCGGCGATCAGGCCAAGGGACTTTCGGGCGAAAACGGGGCTCAGACGAGAACTGGCCCGAGCGAGGTTTGCAAGCAGGGCGCTCGCCTTCGGAACCTTTGCCGGGTTTGGGTCGCGCTGGGTCGGTCGGGCGGGTGCGCCCCCGAAACGGAAACGACAACAGGCACCAAAGACGAGGTAGGAAGACCTTGCGGTGGCGCAGGGGCCATAGGAGGAGGGAAACGCAAAATTTTGACAAACGGAAGCAAAGCAAAGGCAGGGGGCACATACTGCGCCCAGGAGGCAAGGCGCGAAAACAGCCGAGCAGGGCGGGATCCAACCTGCCGAGGGAGGGGGAGGGCGGTCAACAAATCGAACTTCGAGGCGAATGCCGCGCTCTCGTCGTCTCCAGGTATGACACGCGGAATGTGTTAGATAAAGGATAGCACTTGCAAGGGACTTGATAGGAGCTTGCTAAATCTCTTGCGTTTGCATTTGTAAGAGACTTCAATAGAAATAGACACCAACATGTATTAAGTAAGAAAGATTCCCAAAGGTTCAGAAATAGCTTGGCCACTGCGTGGTATTCTATTGCTTATCTTGGGGACGCTGCCTTGTCACGCTAGCCAAACGCAGGGTCGCGCTAGGTTTGGCGCTCGGTTCAAACACTTAGGTAGGATTAACAAACAACACATACACACATTGACAATTATACTTGTTGATGTATGAACGGACAACCTGGCCGTTTTGGTTGTGGTTGGGTTCTGTGAGCAGGTGGGTCCTTGAGGGACCCAGGGTCATGTGTGGGGTAATTTTGGAATAATTTTGCAAATAGTGCCTATGAAAGTTGATGAGGGGTTGGCTTACTGAGACCTGCGCCGCTTTGTTCCGATTCGTTTCCATTCGATAAAAGAGAGTTCATTTGATTTCAAATGCGCACGGACCTCAAAAAATATTCCACGGGTGGGCTCAGATCTCAACAGCCCACAGAAGATTAAAATATAGGTGGTGCAGAACTCAATATGTATAGTGTTGTTTTTACATTCCTTTCTATGTGACAGTCAAATTTATTCCAGGATGTGCCAGGGTACCCGCGATAATTTCAATAAACAATGTGCAAGTGGGTCCGAATAGCTTTTTACTATTCCAGGCTGGGTGGTGGCAGGGGTTCCCACAAGATACCCCCCATAAGTTTCCTTTGCATTCTCCGTCACAGTTCATGACCGTTGACATCCGCAGAACGGCAGGAGAGCTCCCCTTCTTTGGACGTCGGGCGCTTGAATGTTTTTGGATTGCCGTTCCTTTTGCGGCTAGCGCGTCAAAGGTCTATGGAGGAGACTATGATGGGGACATTGGCTTCCAGGACGGCCTGTATGGCGCCAGGCGCTCATGGTTTCATTTGCTTCGACGCAAACATGTGCTGCTCCTGTCGCGCGGGCGCCCGCCAAGGAAATGTTCGACATTGGCGACGACCTGGAGGAAGCGGTTCGATCCTAAGGTTCTTGTCGGATTGCGGGCTAGATCTTCGCAGCTGCGTTAGGACACCCCAGACTTGGAAGTTGAAGAAGACGAAAAAGAAGAAGAAGAAGAAGAAGAAGAAGAAGAAGAAGAAGAGGCTAGGATGTTGCGAGGGGGGGGCGTGACACGTTCGTTCAAGTCGCTCTAGTGTGCGTCGCAGGCAGATTCCGCGGGCGAAGAATCGGCCGAGCCCTCGAAGATTTTACGGTCTGCCGCCAGTGAGCCGTCGGGCTTCTGTCGTGAGGTTGATGACGATGCCGCCTCAGAGGTCAGCCAACAACCTGTCCATCCACCAGCTCGGAGGCTGCAGGGGCGTTTGTGCCACATATGATTTTCTTCTTGTTGTATTTATGCGTCACGCCAGGCGCTCTCCGAGTGTGAATGACCTTCTGGAGGAGGAGCCATCCCTTCGGAAAAATGCGTCGCTGTCCGCGGTTCCATGGCTGTTTGTTGCTGACTTGTCGATGGCTGTTGATAGCAACAAGTTGGGTTGAGTAAAGCAACAGGCATTGCTTATCTCTTCGACTCCTTTTTAGACCCTGCGCTTACAATGTAAATAACAAGGCGTGACACCACAACAATGTAGCAACGCATACACATTCAAGAAGGCCAAGTCACACTAGTCAAGCTTTCAGTTTACCAAGAAGAAAGTTTGGTACACAATTTAGAATTTGTGTGGTGCTTTTGGCGCCAACATGAATTGCGTGAAATTGTCGATTTCACTAAGCCGTGTCTAATCATGAACACTTGTGCGTTGCAGTAAACGCGAAACGCTTGCTGACGATGTCTGGGGTTCGATGCACACACCCGAAGTGTACGAAGTTTCATTAAATGCATACACTTGGTGCTGATGCTTTTCACACACTTAGACAATGGGTTTGCAGTTACATCTGTTCCACGTCGAAATGAGTGAGAAAACGGAAAGGTGGCGGAGCCAGCTGAAACAGAATGTTTGAACAGTGGCGTTCTCACTTGACTGCGGAAGCGCTCAGCGACGACGCGGCTGCAAGTCAGCCGTGGGAAAAGAGGTTTAGGGATCTATCATTGTGACCCCGAACACACACACAGAAGATGTTTGAGATGAAAAATTCAAAACACAAAAAAATACTCAAAATAGAAACACACACAAAAAACAAACCTAGACTCAGCCCAAAACCAGAACTCAAGACCAAACACAAAAACACACTCGACAGGTTGAACGGAGGAAAAAAAACAAATCCGGACTCAGCAACAGAGGATTTGAGTCTGGATTTGAGTCTAGATTTGGGTCTGGATTTGAGTCTGGGTTGGAGTCTGGGTTTGAGTCAGTCAGTTTTTTTGAGTCTGGATCTGAGTCTGGGTTTGACTCTAGATTTGAGTCTGGATTTGTTTTTTTCTGAGGGAAAACGCAGGTTCCAGCCCACCCTAGCCTAGCCCCCAGAAAGCAGCAGGTGACTCAACACCAAACTCAAACTGGGTCTCAAGCACTTGAAACCAACACCAGACTAAACAAGTAATCCGCATAGAAATATATAGAAATCAGAAGAAAGACTCGCATGGAATTTCACGATGGCAGAAGGTTGAACAGAGGAAAAATATCCGGACTCAGCAACAAAGAATTTGAGTCTGGATTTGAGTCAGTCTGTTTTTTTGGGTCTGGATTTGAGTCTGGGTTTGAGTCTGGATTTGAGTCTTGTTTTGTGTTTCTTTGGGTCCTGTCCTAGGTAGACCTGTTCTCCTGAGTGTGGATTTGTTTTCCCTATTTGTTTATTTTTTGATTTGTTTTTGTTTTTTCAAGGATTTTGGCTCTGCGTGTTGAGTTCGGGTTCACAAATCTATCGTCGCAAGGACCATGGAAACAAACCAAGGGAGTAGACAGCGTGTGCAAAAGTTCCAAACTGGTGCAGGTACGTGGCTTTGGCGTCCCAAAGTCATATCACATCCGATCAGCAGTGTCTTTGTTAGGCAGCGACTGCTGAAAGGACCACTGCCCCCCTGCTTGCAGAAAACTCTTAGAAACAGAGTGTGACACACACACATGCGCGCTCGAAAAGTGTACCAATTAAACTAGACGACGGTTGGCCCGAGAGCGAGAAAGGTGAATGTCAAGCAGTTCCAAGTAAGGAAATTAAAATCGAGTTGCCCAAGAGCCATGACTTCTTTATACAATCTGTTATTGAGTAAGAAGTTACCAAGAAATTGGATTTAAAATATCAAGAGAAAAGATATGTAGAAAGAGAGAAAGAGAGGGCGGATGCGAAGGAGTGACAGTGTGGATGTGCAGGTGTGATATAGATGTACAGATGTGTGGGCGTGAGGTAGAGAGGTAGATCTGCGGATGTGAGCGTGTGACGATGTAAATGTACAGAGGTGAGGGTGTGTAGACGTAGATGCGCAGATGCAACGGCAGCGCAACGCTGGCAGACTTGGTTTCCTGCGATTGAAGCTGCGCAAAAGCGACGGGTGAAGCTGCAACCCAAAAGTGCGCGCCAAGGCGACTTGCGTTGTCGGTTCGCGTACCCACTTTTGCGCGCTCACGGGTCGAGTGAAGGTGCGCAATCACATTGCAGGGCACGATGTTCGATGTTCTTTTTGAGCGACACGAAAATGAACGCGGTTTGAAACATGTTGCATTCGTGTGAATGTCGCCTCATCTTCTTCTCTCCCTTTGTCTCCGATCTTGTCTCCTCCTTGTTGGTCACTGTGTCCGGCTCGTCTCCCTTCAGTTTCCTTTTGTCTTTCTTCTCGTTTTCCTTCTTGTGGCGGGGCGCAAACCTCCCCCTGCAACCTTTCCACTTATCTCCCACCTCTGAGTTGCAGCGCAGACAAGAAGGGAGGCAAGAGACACAAAGCAGACAAGCCGGACACAGTTACCAATAAGAAGGCAAAGAAAACAGGGATCAACAGCCGAGTATCAAACGCTGACCCTGTAAGCTCAGCAGCTACACCCTTGTGGAGTGTGTGTGGAAGAAATCCGGTCGGTAGAAAAACGCTGCGTGCTTTGTCCACTGTCTTGTCATAGGGGATTCTGTTGCAAGAACTCCCGAGGTTCAGCGCGACATGGGCGACGAGGAACACAGCCCAGGGTCCCCGCTAGCCGCTAGCCGGGGTTTACTACCCCTACACTGAGAGGGGTTTGAGGCCGGAGACCGGAGGGCATGGACAGAGGCACAGAGGCGCGACATAGGCGCAACGGCACGACCCGGTGCGGCGTGGGCCGCTCCCGCACGACCGGCGCGCCTGGGAACAGGGATGCCGCTGCTTCCTGTGCCGAAGGTCGTGTCCGGTAAGCCGGCGCGGCCTGGTACAAGCAGTGGGTGTCCTTGTGCGGGCGGGGGTCGTCGAGGCCAGGAGTCGCACTCGTCGCGACGGGGGAACGACAGCCGCTGCGACAGAAACCTTCTGCGGGAGAGTTCTGTTTTAACAAATAGGGGGACGCCATGGATGCGTCATGTGCACACCTGCAGGTGTGCCGCGCAAAAACATTTGCTCTTGCAGGTCGGGGAGAGGCTGCAAAGAGTGGTCGCCGCCGTGGCGGAGCATCTACACAGGGAGACGTACGCCGTGCGGCGCGGCGAGAAAGTGCTACAAGAGTGCTTGACGGCGCTGGAGGCGAGGAGATTTGGAGGGTGTGTGGAAACAAGTCAGCCCAGAGAAAGAGTATTTCGTGGCAGGCAGATCCCACTCAAGCCGACGCTTGGGTGGACATAGTGCCCACCGGCACGGACTTGCCACGGGCTCAGAAACAACAGAGCCATGCACGAACGCGAGACGGGTAAGCAGCAGACCTGGACGTACATGGAGTCCTCGCACAAGGGGCGGGAGATGCACGCGGTGCTGGTGCTGGTGCTGTGTGCTGGCTGTGCGCGTGGTGGAGACAGGGTGCCGGTGCTGGGTACCGGGCGCCGGTGCTGGCGTTGGTGCTGTGAGCTGGCTGTGTGGAGAGGGTGCCGGCGCTTGTGCTGGGTGTTGGCTGTGCGCGTGGAGACAGGGTGCCGGGCGCCGGTGCTTTGTGCTGGCTGTGGGGCGCTCTGCCGGTGCCGGTGAGCTGCCTGTGCACGTGGTGGAGACAGGGTGCCGGTGCTGGGCGCCGGCAGTGCGCGTGGTGGAGACAGCGGGCGCCGGTGCTGCTGGTGCTGGGTGCTGTGAGCTGGCAGCGGAGGTGCTGGGTGCTCGCTGTGCACGCGGTGCCGGGTGTTGGTGCTGGGTGCTGGGTGCTGGTGCTGGGTGCCGTGAGCTGGCGTGCCGGTGCTCGGTGCTGGTAGGGGTATTTACACTCTTCAGGTTCTGCTGTGTCAAGGGCTGTATCTTTCCCTTTTTCGTTTCATGTCTTTCACGCCTTCATGTCCTGTCATCTCACTCCTTTTCTTCTTTTGTGTGCGCATCGGTCCGGCCCTTAGCACACACGCGCACGTTTACATTCAACCCAGGTTTAAGGTCGCCCAGGTCTTGATAAGGAGGTATGGCTCACCGGTTGTCCCTATGCACTTGGTTTCCCCTTCATCGCAGTCACACACTCACACACTTGTCTTGTGTTGTCATGTCTCTTTCTCATGTCTTCGTCTTTTTGTTTCTTTTTGTGCGTGCGCATATACATATATATATATATACAGACACATGCTATATACTCTATATACGGATAAAACAAGATCATGGATTCGTCCCATTCAGATGGGTCAGTTCAGCCAAGCCGTGAGTCAATGCTTCATCCTCACGAGCGGTGTTTCAGAGCTAGGCCTGGAACGAGAACAAGTCGGTGAAGGTCTCGCGTGACGGGCAGGAGGGAAGAGCCTGCACGTTACACATGCGTGGTTTGGGAGGATGAAGTCCTTAGGGTCGAACACCTATGAAACCTCGGACAGGCGGCGGAAGAAGCAGGTTGTTCCTACATCTGAGGATCATTGGCAGACATGGGTCGGAAACCAATGCCAATGACCAACAAGTCATGACAAGTTTCATGACTTGGTGTGGTACGGGCTCATCTTCGCTCTTGGAAAACAGCGAGGATTGGGAATCTGTGACATCGAACCATCGGGAAGTGTGTTGGAACCATCTCCAGGGAACCGTGTGTATTCTGGTGAAATTCAGAGCACACATCAACAAATTTAGCAGCAGTCCGTGACATCAAAACAAACATCACACACACCACACCTTCTCTAACTTCACTCACCCGTCCACATGTAGGCCCTCTCATGGTTTTGTTCCAGGCATCCCAGCGAAAAATCACTTCCAAGCACCATTTGTTCAGTTTTTTCTGGGACCGAAGTAGGATGATCACGATGGCCACTTCGACCACGCCGAAAAACTTGGGCAATCGATGGTCACAGAAGTCTGCGGCCGTGGTGAGCAAACTGGCAAGCACTCCATGAGTGATTTCCCGACTCAATGGGACGATGGGACACAAGGAACGAGGGTGGCGAGAGAAAACGGTCCTAGGCTGGCGACCCCCATGGTTTATCTATAGTGGGGGGGGGTCAGCCACGTCCTCTCATTTGCTTGGACCTTTTTGCGTTCGCGAGGAATGATTGGTTGGGGATAGTGCTTCTTTCAGTGCTTTCCAAGCAAGGAGTCCAAGAGTCTTAAGTTAAGTATTAAGTGTTACGCATGGCCTGAACGTTGATAATGCTTCCAGGAGTTGCCCAATGATGTGGGAAGACAGCTGTGTGAGCTAGTGGTGCCTGGGCTGCGGTCTGATCGAGGGAAGTGATCAACAAGGTTCGAGGCACTCACCAACGCAAAGAGGTGTAAAGAGGTGCACAACTCGAATCAGAACACTCGGAATCCCATTGCAAACGGAACTTCCAGCTACCTCAGCCAGCGCTAGATGTGTTTTTTCCCAGATGGTCTAGTAGGGGTTCTTACTTCTCTCCCACCAGCCCTAACCCTGGACCTCGCCGTGTCTGACGCCACCAGCCTTTGATCATACGGAACCGTCGCCCGCTGATTCCCGACGAGTCGAGTGAAAGGGGGGGGGTGGATTCCTGGGTCCCCGGGAGTCGACGGGGTTTGACGAGACGAGCCGAACGTCCAGGATGCCCAAGTGTACGAGCAAAACCCGGAGGGGTACATCGACGACAGCAAGGACCATCCAGCTGCCCCAGCCATCCAGGGGCTGCCGCAGTAAAACTCCAGTGCCGAGAGATGCCAAACAACGAAAAAAGGAATTGGTTCACTTGGGGTGTTGGATCTACTGTTTCCGAAGCAAGCACGGAGGCTACTGTTCTTTCTTGTTCGCAGCAGAACTTGTTCATGAACTGTGGAAGTGTAGAACTCCTTTGAAAGGTGAGACGGTGAGCTGATGTGTCGTTGGCACTCTTGTTCTGAAAGGCTTGGGTTCAAGCAGAGACAGGATGTGTTGGATGGTTTCGGAATTTCACCACTCAGGAGACCAGCAACCCCAAGCGCCGCCCGCCGCGTGCCTCGCCGCATGCTGCGCCGCATGCCGCGCCGCATGCTGCGCCGCATGCCGCGCCGCATCCGCTGGCCTCCGTCACGTATCCCGCAGTAGCACATGCGCCTGTGCTGCCGCATCCCATCTACTGGGCTCCACCACCAGTCGGCTCAGCGCACGGTCCACCAATGGGTAGTCCAGGCCTCATGCATGTACCGCCGCATGGGATACCACATCATGTGCCTCCGCATGGCCTTCCACCTGTCTACGAGACTTAGATGATGTTTAGATATTTGCGGTTGGGATGTTTTCCCTGGCCGTTGCACACCATGAATGCAGACCTTTCTTCTTTTGCTCTTGGGTTTTCGTCCCAAAACGACGGCTTTCCGTGACTCTCCGAGGACTACGAGCCTGCTTTGTGGGGAACCCGGCGCTCGCGCTCGCGCTCGCACCGTCGCGTGGGGAGGGTGTCCACCACGGTTCTGGACCGCCCGGAACGCTCCTCAGCGCCTCCCCGTGAGTGGTGGGGCAACGCCCCTGCTGTCCGTACGGTCGAAACAGGCCCCTCGACGTGGCTGGGAGCCTCGCCGCGATGAGCAAAAGAGATGGATGAAAGGGGGAGACGGTTGGGAGGGGCAATTTTTAAGCTCAAGCATGTTCAGAGTGCACCCAGTGACCCTGCTAAGATGCCTACTGCCAGGTTTCGCCAAATGCCACCCAGGTCAAAGTGCTGTTGGAAAAACCACCGACGGGTCGCCTCTCAGACACCAACTGCCCAGGGAAAGGGACTAGGGTCACCACTTCACCAAGTGCTTTCCACCGGCGGATTCCTCCGGCAAGAGATGTTCCACACGTTGATACAGTGCACAACCTGGAAAAATCAGCAACAGTATAGCTTACGGCTTACATCATCAAAATGCAAATCTGGAGACCGCAGGTACAGCTCCCTTCACTGGACTCATGGAAACTCTGAGGCTGACAGGTGAGAAAATGTTGTGCCAAAGATTTTGGGAGTCACATCACCTCCACCGGAGCACGCCCTAAAGGCAGCGATAGCTAGTCAAGTTCACACACTCGCGACTTTGCGCCAACGTTTCTCGGCAGTATTGCCAAACCACAATCATAATGCCTTCGAAGACGGCGCGGTGTTTCCTCATTTTTCCAAGTTCCTACAAGTGCAACTGTTCCTCCCGGATCCCTTTGCACGGGAAACAAATTGCTTGTTGCAATCCCTGAACTTGTCAGTCTCAATAAGTAGTTGTTGCGCAGCCCGAACATGTTTTTATTCAGGCCTTTTTGAGCCAACTCAACAACATCTTGAGGATATCAAGCAACATTATCCTCGCTTCAGTTTGGTTTTTGGGGCTGACCTTCGAAATCAGAGGCTCCATGCCCTTGACCGGCTTGCAAAGTGCCAACGTCGTATGACTGTGGGTTTTGCTCGGGATTTGTTTTTTGTGACCCAAGCAGAATGCCTATCCTCAGAGAAGACGAAAGGACCTTGGGTCCCATGGCTCGTCTCCTTTTCCTTTGACGTTCTCAGTGCAAAACATATGTTTTACTTCATTGCAGGAGGAAATAAATGGGCAGGTTCAGTGGTTTCTGTGGCTCTGTCACTTCTGTCAATCCTGTGCCGACACTGGCTCCTGCTTCTCCGTATCACTCTCGGCGGTAACTCGGGAAATCCCCCCAAATTAGGAGCTTGCTTCCCTTCGGTCCCTTCACATATCACCCGGATTGGTTACTGCTCCGTGCATTCTTTGTTGGCTGTGATCCTGCATGGCACCTCGGCCGCAGGCAGGTACACGGCCGAAGGGCCCCTTCTCGCTTCACCAGTTGTGAGTCCGTCTTCGTTGGTCCAGGGGCAATTGCCTGGACACCCTGCGCGTAAAGCCACGGGGTTTGACATATATATATATATATTATATAATAAATATATATATATATATATTTAATACACACGCACACGTGACTAGCGAACTCAAGCAACATGCAAGTCCGTAAAAAGGACCGTGATGCAAGTGCTTGGACTGCTTTTCTTGTTTGCAACGGCTTGACCGCGCATGATTCGCCTCCTTCAGCGGATCAAGCGTGACCAACAATCAGACTTGTTGTCTCGCGACCTCCCCTTTTTAAAGAACTTCTTGTTTTGTGGGGTGCCAAATGGCATCAAATGCGCAAGCTGAGCTTCATGAGCAAGGTGCATGCACACCCTGCCGGTTTTGGCAACGTCCAGGTGGAGGATGCCATTTTGGAAACAAATGCAGATTTTGCCACATCTGCACAGAGAAGGATAAAAAAATGTTCTACTACCGCCAGCGTCAAGAGGCAAAGCAGGGGATGAAGTTGGAGAGAGACGAGGACAGCCAACAGAAATGTGCCAATGCCAACTCGCTTGTGTGTGATTGTTTGCACTGCAGATTACAGCCACGGACATTGTTTGATGCCCAATATTCCTTTTCTGCCTGATGAAGAATCCCCACAGTTCGCCGTTCACATGACCCACCTTTTCATGTGCATATGCAGACCATGGATCGTTTTATTGACCAATATGAAAGACCTTAACTACCTTTCACCAGCAAAACCTCAGTTGGCAGGAGCCGAAGGTGGACTCAAACATCAGTCTTTTGTGGGCCCATGGCAGCACTGCCACGATCCAAAAGAAAGTTCAGGAGTCTCTGGAATAGCTGGCGAGAGTTGGAAACTCGACTTGAACGAAACTCCTCAGATCTTAATGCTGGGTGCGCTTCTTTTTAACTAGATACATTTTTTGTCCTCCTCTCAATTGCCGAACTTTTCCAGGAGCTGGAGTTCAAGCGCGGCGAGTGCACGCAAGATAAATTCATTTTTTGGCTCTGAGTCTAATTAGGACCACTTTGACATTTTTAAAGCTACTTCGACCAATTGGTTGAGGCCTGTCTAGAGGCCTTTTCGTCACACCCAGCGGATCATCAGACCCACTCATTGGGAGTTGTGACGGTGACAAGTGCCGGGAGGCACGGACATAACAGCTCGTCATTACGTTTCACCTGAGAGAGAACCATTGGAGAAACAAAATCTGACACATACCGCTAATGTGGACTGTGGATGACGACCCTTCATATGGAGATGTAAGACCATTCTGACTCTGGGTTTCCGGGGTTTGATCAATCAACCGTCTACAGCCACATGTGAGTGACCATGCCCCACGGTGAGCGACCAAGACAAGCAGGTCATTTCAAGTGACAAGTTTGGACTGTTCCATTTCTCACCCGTACAACGACCTCCCTGGCACAAGTGGTGGATCACACGCAGATTTGTCGTCCTTTCATGCAGAACTCTTGATACCATTCAGTTGCATGTCTTACAT
Source organism: Durusdinium trenchii (assembly GCA_963970005.1). Taxonomy (NCBI): domain Eukaryota; class Dinophyceae; order Suessiales; family Symbiodiniaceae; genus Durusdinium; species Durusdinium trenchii. The sequence goes on along the minus strand of CAXAMN010000001.1, from coordinate 3,463,904 downwards.
CTCTTGAAAGGATCCTGAATAGAAATGCCTCTTCCGGAGTGGTGACGGTGTGGTGGGAAAGGTTTTGTTTTTTTTTTTTTTTTTTTCGATTCCCCAAGTTGCGGGGGGGTGCGACCGACTTTTCCAACGTTTTCTCCACATCTTGCCCTCAAAGTTTTTGCTCTGCAGGGGTGTGATTTGGTTTCCAGCCGCCTTAGCGAACACGGAAAAACAACACCTTGCCAGGTGCTCCGACTGAGGAGGGGGAGTCGCAGTTGAAGATTTACAGCGATCTTTTTGAGGAGGTGCCCTGTGGCAGGGATGGACTGTGTGGCCACGCCCAAATCGGGGAAGCCTAGTCCGAGAGTGTTGTTGTGAAAGACATTGAACACAATTTTCTTTGTGTTCTTGAAAAGGGCAGCAGTTCAGATTCAGCTGTCCGTATCTCAAACATATCTCCACTACCTTACGCATGTTCCAGCAGGACCATTTCGCCAAGTGATCCGCCTTCTCGCCCTCCACCGAGGCTCGAGCCTTGCACAAACCCTGCGTATTGGACCGCCCGGACCGGCTCTTACTGCAACCAACCGGCTCCCCCCCAACTTCGCCCTCCTGCTCAGGTCCGCTCACCCGCGCCGCCCGCGCCCCCGCCCCCCAACACCTCGGTCGGACCGAGCTCCGGGGTCGTCGTCCGTAGGTCATCGAACGCGACCGAGTCTTTGGGCCCTTGCTCCGCAAGGCCTGGGGTTGGCGGAGGTCGGTTTCTCCGGGTCCGGTGGGGCCCGCGGGCCCGTGGGGCGAAGGTTGAAGTGCGTGAGGAGTCGGCCTTGTGGTTGTTTGGGGGTTGGCTTCCGGGTAGAAGGCTGTTTCTTTTTTCGATCACTTCTCTGACTGGTGCAACAAAGCTCGGGAATGAGGACAGGTTTTGAAGATACCTTTGGATCCATTCTGTCATCCGACGAATCGCACCAGTCTGGCAAGCAAGCCTACCAAAGTCTACCGAACCCTACTGATGCAATTATGTTTGGGCACCTGAGCTTGCAGTTTGAGGATTCAAGATATATAGGATGTTTGCAAACCACCAAAGTCACCTCAAAGTCACTACAGGCCCAGCCGCAACGGACGGATTCCACGTCTAGGAAATGTCGGGCGGCCCTGGCAAGGAGGGGCCAAGCAGGGCAACAAGACTGGCCTGATGAGGTTTTGGGAAAGATCGAAATCTGTTCACACTTCTCGAACTATTTCTTTTTTACTTGGGCATCCAGTATACAAGGACCTGTTTAACGGTATAGCGCCCCGACATGGAAATGGAACTCCTGGTATTTCACATCTCCTACCCTTACCCATTTCTCCTTCCCAATAAACCTATACTGTTCCTCTTTGCACCTACTCCTTCTTCCCGAAATTCATCTGCATCATTTTCACCGCTTCGTCAGGTCAAAGGTGCTTATGACTCCTTGCTGAGTCAGGCTCCGCAGGCGACCGACCCACCCGCGTGCAGCGAGTGCCGCCGACTCGACGGGTCACGTTGGGACGGGGTGAAGGGAGTTGCTCTTTCAAGGACTGGAGCTGCAGTGGGTTTGGAAGAAAAGGGTGGCTCCTTTGGGTGGCGCTCAGCCGTCACATGCGGAAGGTCCTAGACATCGGACATGGTTTTTTTTGGGGCACGTGATCGGACAGATAACACTTGGCCATTCTGCATTTCATCCTGAAACCCATCTCTTTGAAAGGCGAAATGACCCAAATCCTGTCGAATAGCAAGACACCCAGGCCCGCCTTCTCCAGGCTCCTTCGATACCTGCAATGCCAGCGCCACGAGAGGAACGCACTCCAGGTGGGCCCAGTTGTGAGCCGACAACGGCACGAATAGTTCCACACCACGTTGATGGAGAATATTCGTTGTTGCAGCTCCAGTTCCACGGTGAGGGGAAGAATTTCTGGGGGACGCTCGTGGATGACATGAATCGGGTTTGAGAGCTCCCAGTGGTTGTGAGATGAAAAGAGATCAACAGATGATTTTGGAAGGGGGGGCACTTCGTGGCCTATGGTTTGATTGTGGACTTTCCGGCAGCGCTGGGGCCCAGTGCTGGGGGCCCAGATGCGGGGCTTCAGTCATTTCAACCCTATAGTCAGCTGGGCGACCACATCTTTAGGCATGAGGTGTTGTAGTGTAATCAGGAAATAGGGAATAAAGGGAGGTCCCGGTAAAACACTTTGGTTTGTGGTGTCTACCATGCGGTCATGGACGGGAGATCGCGTCCCTGATTCGAGACAGGGACAGTGTCCAACCTCAGTAGAGTGACCAAATCCTAAGGTTTCTACGGTCTTTTTTGAGGGTTAGGGTTTTGACGCCCTAAAAAACAAGCAACTACACGTCAAACATCATAGGCATCATAGGCATCATAGGCCAATGGCTATGGCTGGTTGAGGCTCGTCCCTGGGCGGGAAACCCTGTGCCACGATCGTGTCCAGGCAGCTTGCGCGCCAGTGGGGCTCCAAACCGGTTCAAGGTTGTGTATGTGATTTATGTGTGGGCTATTTGCATCGTGGTTAAGGTGACGGCCGGATCTGTGGTTTCTACTTGGGTGACTTGGCTCAAGAAGCCTCTTCTCCATTCTGTTCCTGTGGCCTACGGACGTACTGGGTTTGTGAACAGATGAGTTGAAACTCAACCTTATCAACTTAAAATTATTTTCAACTCATCTGTTGAAACCGAAGGTAAGCTTCAACTTATCTGTGGTTTCAGAGTTCATCTGTTCCGAAACCGAAGCTTTCGCTCTGCACTCGTACTGTGCCGAGGAAGATCTTTTTGAGCCCAAAAAAGGGACGGAGAACGGTGCGACCGATGCGACGGTTGCCTACAGTTGCCTACAGTTGCCTAGGTACAGTGACACGAAAATCTTAGGGTGCAAGAAGGAAACAGAACTTTCATGAAACTGCCTGGACCTTCAAGGGGTGTCCTGTCTGGAGGTCCCTTAGTAGTGGGCTGGGGCGAAACCAGGTGACCCCGGGACCCCTTTGAAGGTGCTGGTGGATGTGTCGAGCCAAAATACTCAACTTCATGAAACTCTTGGCAGATCAGGTTGTCTTCTGCTTTCTTCTGTTCTTGTTGGGTCCGAGGACCATCGGTTTTTCTCCTGCGAATTCATGAAGACAGAACCGCGAAACAACCATGGATCTTTAGGTTGACACCCCGATCCCAGGCAGAACGGGGATCGATCTGCTCTGGTTTTGCCACCGATCCCAGACCGAGCCATGCAGTATCAAACACAAGATGTAGAGGGAGGTGGACCAACATCTTGACATCTCGACATGGTTAGCTTCTTTAACAATCCACGTTCCAAGAACCAACCACGTTCCAAGAACCATCCACCGATGGTCGTTCTTTCGCCTCCCGTTCGCCGTTGACGGCGCTCGTCCCTATGGCGCGCCGTACTCGCCGCTCGCCCCTTAGGCCGCTCCTCCGAGCCCACGCTGCGCGTCGAGGCGTGAGCGGGGGAGTGGCGGGATTGGAGGAGGGATGTGAGCTAATAGCCTTTCTGAAAAGGCCAGGCCTGTAGGATTTGTAGGACGCAAGGGCTCCGCCCATCGCCCAGCGCGTGCGTGGCAGCCATCTTGTGTATGACAGAAGAAGTGCATGCATGCTCCATTTGCCATCTCCCCTCCAAAATGTCGTGGGGGCCTTCTTGATCCAAAAACCTCACTCGGCGTCGGCGGATGTTTTGTGAGTCACCCCACTGGCCTTTTGGAAGAGCAAAGCTCTCTTTTTTTTTCCGGTGCGAACATCCCCTTCCGGCCTTTTTAGATCTTTTTAGTTTCGTTTTCGGTGTGAATTGGATGCCTCCAAATTCTGTGTCCTACGCAAACAAATACCGCATCGTTGGATCTCATTGGATCTCCTTTTGATCGCCGGGGGAAAGCGCTGACTTTCGAACACCCACCGCACCGATGCGACAAACAAACGGAGGCGCCTGCAGATGCGTGGGAGCTCCATCGAGAGAACCAGGCCTTGAAAGACCTCATCGAAAGGCCGGGCAGAGGGAAAGATGGTGAAACGGTTTCGTGCCTTCTGTTATTCTCTCTCTCTCTCTCTCTAAAGTCAATATTTGTCTGTACAGATAGACTGAATACAACATGAACCTCAAAAAGCCGTTTTGGGGAGGGCAGCAAAAACCTTTATAATCCAGGCAAAAGAAACAAAGCCTGGATCCCTGGGTCTCTTGAGGGGATCGTAGTCCAACGACGGGATCCAGGGATCCCCAATTCACCCCTTTGGTTGATCGGGGCATGACCATGGGGCACCCCTGTGATAAATCCCCAATCACCTTGGTTGATCATCAGTTGGAAATTGCTAGAAGTTTCGCGCAAGGTTTCGCCCCTTCCAGACCCTCCTTTCTTGAGGTGAGGGAGGACCTGTTGGTGCGGTTGAACACTGCCTGAGACCTTAAAGCCTTAAGACCTTGCACTACAGTCAACCTTAAACCCAACTTCGAGCTTGTATAGCCTCAAGTTGATGACTTCAGCCCGTCTCATTTCCTTGAGAGGCTTCACATGGAGCTCGAGGAGGCCGTGAAGCGTCTCCTGGTTTCAATGAAGCCTAGTCGCGGTCGCGTGGGTTGGAGAATTGCGTGGTCCTCAAACGGATAGAATTGGTTTCACAGTCTATCCGGATTGACTGGGGCTTTCCGCGGTTCCCCTTCCAACCGTGGCTCCCTTTTCATGGTCCGCTTTGTCAAACTGCTGATCAATCCATCCAGGCAGCCTGTCAGCGAGTCGGCGCACTTTGTTCAGACTACTGTAACAAATTAAGAACTTGCTGTCTTTCTTTGGACGTGGACGATCCCTGTGGATGGAGTGATGCTTCCTATCCGATGCCCAGGTGGCATCCAAGGGGTCTGGAAGGAAGCTTCTCCAAACTCCGGTTGTCGGGTGCTTGCAGTGCCCATCTTTACTTCGCCTTCCAACAACATGTTATCAAAGATCCATACAGAAGCATTTCTATATGTCTAGCATATCTTGCTGCATCTACATCAGTACTCCAAGACTAAAACTTCTGGTAGGTCCCGAACGAAGCATACAATGCATACCTATGCCCGTGCATGTCTCAACTCTCAACATTTGTTACATGCATATCCAAATCTACGTCTTCTTTTTATATAGATCTTTTTCTAAAACTCCACGGCTGTGTGTTTGTAAGGTGAACAACGCTGGAAGGCCAAAGCTGCCAAGCTCAAGGCGCGATGGAGTGACCGGAACCAAGTGGGAAACTTAGGAGGGGTACTCCTCCAAGCAATCCCAGGCAAGCCACTGTGCCCCATCGGGGAACCCATGATTTGTGGCTCGCCAAGGATAACGGGTTCTTGAATCTTAAGGGATCCCACTGACAAAAGGATTCTTATCAGGTGCTCTTAGGATTAGAAAGAGAGAATAGTGGCAACCAAGAAATACAGTGAAGACATTAAAATCTAGCACAGGAAAAAATGGTACAATTTCATCCTATTTTTGTTAATGGATGCTATTGACAAACATATGATGAACATATGCTGTCCTTACCATCAATTGAGGTGAGGGTAGGCCGGCCTGTACCTGGCAGTATTCCACCAGATGTTTCACTCCTTGGTGGTCACTCAGACGTGTGTGGTCACCGACAGTTTGGGAGCGGAACCTTCGTTGTCCTCAGAAGGGGTTGTTCGGTGTTCGGTGGAACAGTCGCTGAGTGGGCGATCCAGGAAAGGTCGGGGTTGAATCGACTCATCGACCCATCCAACAATGTGGAACATCGACTCATCGACTCCGAATCGACTCAGACTCAGCTTAAAACACTACAAAGAACTACTTATTTCGGATGTTTGACCCCGTTGGCCTTCGTCTGGTGCTTCTTCGACTCCTTCTTACCGATGCTTAGGAGGATACGATGCTTAGGATAAGCCGAATTATCATTCGGCTTCTCTTAGTCTCTCCTTAGCCTTCTTCGTCTGGTTTTCAATGTCGGTTCCGAGCCCGGCCGCCGATCCCGTGGCTCAGAGGTCGAGACGCTGCCCGTGGCGACTTCAACCCAACCCCTCGACCGCCATGAGGTTGACGGCGCCGTTACACGCAGCGGATGTCACCATGAGAACATGGTGGAAAAAGGCATCATGGACCCTGAATGTGAGAAAGGAGGTTTGGAGTTTGTGAATTCTGATGGGTGAAACTTCCTATCCCTACAGTTCCAAAGACCCAGCAACAGCTGGCCTTTTACCATATTGAGCAATCTTTTGTATGACAATTTCCAGTAAAATGAGGTCCAACTGACCTGTAGGGCCTGTAGGTTATATATTCCCATAACAAATTTCAATAGTCATCTTGGGAGGGCAAATGACAATCCTTGACAAGCAGGGTCAAATTAACATAACCATTTCTAGGCTTCAGCTCCAACGTGACGCCTGATGAAGCTGGTGATTCAGCGTGTGACTAGCGCTTCGGTGCACGTGGAGGGCAAGGAGATCTCGCGGATTCGCCAAGGCCGGAGCCTGGTGGTCATGTGGACCTGGCCGGAGCCTGGCTGGGTAGACTGGTCGAGTCTATTTCCCAGGGAGTTCGGAACGCCTGAGAGGTCTGCCGTTTCGAATGCACACCACGATTGCTGTTGAAACAGATCATGTCCGCATCGCCTGTGGAGCCCCGTCCACAGACCGCAGGACCGCTGTGGCATTCGGAAACCCAACACCTCTGGACACCTTTGGTTGTGCCAGACCAGATCAACTGGAGGGCCACAGGGTCCAGAATGAGGTAAAGAGATGGTTCAGGTGGATGGATGGCTTTTCCCCAATTCATATTGCAGCGATGAGTGACTTTCTCTGCCAATTTTCTCTGCCCATTTTCTAATGGTCGGTTGCTTTCCTTTCTGGCTGTGGGGATCGTCCATTGGCGCGACTGATCAGTCGACCCCCGAGACCTTCCAGAGGGATTTCGGAGCTTCTTGTTACTAGTCGTATTGCCAGGAGCTACGTTCGTAGCGATGCCCGTCTTGTTACGTTCGTAGCTTCTTGTTACTATGAAATAGCACACAAAAACTGCTTCATGTTGCTTCATGTTTCATCCCCACCCCAGTAATCTTCACGTCTAGCCACCAGGCTTCCGACCTCGCCCCCACTCTTCTCATGCTTTGCCCTGTGCACCCTTGCTCTGTGCACGTGTGGAAGCTCACTACCTGGGTTGTAGAGGAACATCATCGTCTCAAGGGGTTCATGTTTGGGTTACCCATCAGGGCCTGTCGGGGTGAAGCTGGAGCTTTCCAACAGCTTCCCTCTCCACCATGGTCCAAAAAGCCCAGTGGATCGTCTGGGCCCAAGCAGATGAGATCGTCTTGGCCGACCCGGTTGACGTCCCAAGTCCAGAAGCCTTTGATCAATGTCCATGAACCATCCAAAGGGCCCAAACACTCCTGGGGCTCGGAGCAATTCAATTCAGATGCCATGATCACTGGGATGTCAGCATCATCCAGCAACATCTGCACCCGAAAGGCTCTTGGTGGAAGAAACGCAGCGACCGTCAGGCCTGGTGATCTTGCTGGGCCTTTGTGAGGGAGACGACGAAAAGTGGCTGGGCCGCAAGCACAGCCACAGCCACGCGGGCCATTCGAGCATGTGCACCCTGCCACGAGCACCTTTGGTTTGGAATTTCAACACCCCGTGAAACACTGATTCCCGGCCTCAACCAACTAGTAGACTTTGAGAGACACGACACATGGAAGTGGAGAACTGCCTAGGAAAGTCTGTTCTTGTCGTCTTACGGTTCAAAGTGGGTCCATTTTCCACTTTGCTGCTTGGGAGTCGGAGTGTGAACAGTTTGCCCACCCAGTCAATCAGGCCGCAGCTCACTGGATCCAACCCGAAACGCTCACGTTTTGCGCGGCTCGAGAAGCTCTGCAAATGCCGACTGTGATTTATATCATCTCTGTGTCTATAACTATAAATGTATATATATATATATTATATATGTGTCAAAACAAGAGGGTCGAATCCTATCGACACGAGTGGGCACGCGAGACGCCCCTTTTCCCTTGGGCCAGCGGTCCCTGCGAAGTAGCACGTGAGCAGGATGGCATTCATGCATGCCGATCAACACTCCTTATAAATCTCTTCTATAGTTCGCTCTGAAGTGTCTTGATGCAGCATCTTTCCATCATCATCCAGCTCGATGTCATCGTGAGCTTTTCACTTGAAGACACGACGATTCCCGGTGCCGGGGATCAACTCGCCAGCACGGAGGCGACCATGAGAGTTCTCCATCTCATAGCGATACATGAAGGAGCACAAGTCCTTCAAATCACCTCCTGCCGACTGAGTGCGAGCCATGCACCATTTCACATATCCTTTTGCCTCTTCTTCTGTCGACTGCAAGAGGTCCAAATATGACCAGTCACGAGACTTGAACTTGCCGAAATTGATCTTGGTCTTGGACCATTGTGCAGTGCTCACCACTCCGGGAGGAAGAGGAGGAAGGACATGAGATTCAGCTTCTGGCTCAAACTGAGAGGGATAGGGGCCAGCCATGGCCTTGGTCACATAGCAGCCCTCGGTGGATCCATCAGGTTCGGAGGAAGTTGACTTCTTGCGATTCATCTTGCTGCTAATGGGATATTGTGAGTCTAGCTGTCGTTTTGAAGCATCGGACATTGCACCCACCAGCTCAAAATCATCCTCATGTGGAAAGCCTCCCAAGGCTTCCACAGGTTCCAACCCGTGTTGGAGAGCCTTTTGAAACAAGGATCGCAATTGCTTGGCATCTTCTGGGGTCCACGACATACTGAGGGATCAGGCTCAATGTTCTTGAGCACCAACGTCAAAAAGGCTGCAGGAGTGGAAAGTCATTCACACAAAAACGTGCACTGAAGGAAACTCACTTCGAATAGCAAGGAATGGCCCCTAACTGCTTGACGGTCGTGCATTCTGAAGCTATTGCTCCGGCACGCGTCTTAACCTTAATTAGATAAGGACACTTCGGCTTGGTTCGAATGCTTTTTCTCCTGAGTGTTTAGGTTACGTCGCTGCATCCGAAGCTCTCGTTCAGCAGCCTGCTGAGCCAATACATGCTCTTCTGGAGATATCTGATAGGTAGCACTACGCAGGCAGGAACGAAGGAGATCTACCGGGTCCATTTTATCTTTGGTGAGGGCATCCGCTAGCATACGATTGGTAGGTAACCAACGAATGGAAGGATTCATGGCTTTGATCGATTCCCGAATGATGACTATGTCAATGCTGGTTCTTCTATCATCTACTGCCGTGGGGGACGAAGGCGAAGTGAGATGATCATACAATGACTTGCAGTCAGTGGTGAGTAGCGCCTTTTGGTCAATCTGGATCGGCTCAAGCGAGGTTCAAACTTGCCATCAAGAGCGTCGCTCAAAATCAGATTTGCCCATTCCACGGTGCCTGATGCCGTGGCCAAGGCTTGGCTCTCACCAGCTAAGGTGGATGACACTGCTCGAGGCAGCTTGTAGCTTTTCCAAGTCAAGGGGGTCCATGGACTGATTTCTCCGGAATCTAGACCTTGATCAACAAAGGCTACAATGTAACCAGCCTGAGTATGTGAACCAGCGTTTGCAAAGGCGGCATCTGAGTGACAACATAATCGCAACCTATGAGGGTCAATTGGCCTAAATTGGATTTTCACATCCTTATGCTGCTTTGTGCGTCTTACAGCATTATTTACATCACGCAGATGTTTGATCTTTGGATTGGGAAAAACTTGTTGACTCAAGCTTGTTTGTACTGCGACATCAGGTCTGGACTGTGATGAAATCCAATTCAAGCTTCCGTTGATGGCCCTTAGAACCCGAATTTGTGAATCTTGAAGCAACTGTTCGTTGTCAGCTCCTGTGGCAATGTGAGCAGGGCGAATGTTTTCGGCAAACGTTTGTTGTGACATGGAGATCCCTTTTGTCTTAGGGTTCTGAACATAGAAGGCTCCACAGAACTCACCATTTCGCACACGCCACTTTCGATACGGAACTCATTGTTTGAGTTGATGAACTGCTTGCTCAAATCTTTGTCCTTTCCCCCCAAGTGCTGTATCGTCAACATGTACTCCCATGGCCCCACACAGTTTTCCTGTTTCATCCCTTAGGAAATAGAGGCAGGCATCGAACAGGGATCGTTCCCAGCCAAACTCACAGGCGGCAGTATCGAAAGCACGGTTCCATGCCGATGGAGCGTCATTCTGGCCGTGCACGTTTCCAATCACTTCCAGAACGGCGTCATCCGGCACGGTCGGGATGCCGCCAGCTGGCATGCGTCCATATAGGGGCCGGAAGCGTTCAGGCAGTGGGCCAGCCTCCAAAAAGGCTCCTTTAATATCTCCTAACTGAAGGTCCCATTGGAAGGATGAAATCAACTGCATGAGGATCATACGGCCAATTTGACTTAGGGTTGGACTCTGTAGGAGGCCCTCTCGGGTCAAAATGACCTTGAAGACACCAACGACTTTTGACCCGGAAGGTCTCAGCATCGTTGACACCCAAATGGAGATTTTCTTCAAGGGGTTTGCGGACAATCGCAAAGCGGCTTCCCATAAAGCGATCCGGATATTGCATGCTTACCCACATGAACACGGATGGCTTTCTTTTCAATGAGAATGGTCCATTCTGTCAATTTGGATTCATCCACTAGTTCTTGGACACGCGGAGGATTACCCAAGGCCTGAAGCTCTTTGGCAGCTCGTTTCTGCATGTAAGCTGCGACCAGCCCTTCAATGCTTTGGGAGGTGTCCCACAATTGACTTAACTGGCCAATGTCTTGGACAGACAAGATTTCAGAGCTAGTAGCCTGGAGGTGTTCTTCTGTTCTAGCCTTTGAAACAGGTGGCTCGACGGTGGCGTCTTCCACGTCCTCGGCAGATCGTTTCACCCCACTAGCGCTACTAGGATTACTGTCTTCTGAATCCTGGGGCCTAGACAAGCTTTGATCGATCATTTTGGGGACCAATTCTCTCATGATCTCCACAAAGTCATCTTGTTTCATTTGTGAGGGTCGGTACAGTTGGTAATCTTCACTTTTGGAGGTCAATCGATGTCTTTGTGAACGCATGGGACCATAACTCGTGTCAGGTTCTACCCATGATTTGTCTGGTCGAGGCTCCTGAGACTCAGAGGGACTAGGCGCCGGATTTTCCGATGCAGGACCAGCTTCAGCGGCCGGAGATGAGTGTGTTGTCTCTGGCTGAGCAATCGACTGTGGTGGAGAACTTATTTGCGGAACTTCTTCCGGAGGCACAGGTTGATCGGTCTGCATTGGCTGATCCGCCAGAACATTGGACACTGTTCCCTGAATTGAAGGGCTTGATACATCTCTAGTCGGATAGTGTCCGGGGACCAAATCAATGAAGTTACGGCTACGAAAGGTGCCTCCTTCAATGAGATCCTTAATGCCCAACAGCTCGGCCTCTGGGGTCTGCACAAGTGTGGACTCCTCGGAGGTTGCCATTCTAAGTTGTTCTGGTGCCACACGAAAGATTTGGCGTCGATGTGCAATGACAGAATTGCGACCAATGGACCCGATGACGACTGCTACACCAAACCAGCGACCACCAGTCACAACACCTTCACCGGCTTGAAACTTCTGGTTGCGCCAATACGCAACTAGAGATCCTGGAGCAAAACGGAGGTCAGCGCGTGGACGTGCAGCAAGAGCTCGTCTCAAAGACTGGCTGTCTTGCATTTCAATTACTGCTTGTCGGGCTGACGTGCGAATGGCTTGGGCACGAGCGGCTTGCTCGTCCGACAGACTTGCCGTAGCTGGAACCACACTTAAGGGTTCATCGAGCAGGTCGGTGGGAACTCCTGGATTCTGACCAAACACATGTTGGTGGGGTGTATGACCATAGTATTGGATCACGCTGTTCTTGACATGGGCATGGATGACACACTCTTCCCACTGGTGTTTGTCCTCAGGACAGTGTTCACTAAGGACTTTGGTGAGGATGCGAGCAAACCATCCACCATGGTTCTCCGTTCGACCTAACTGCCAATGTCCCAGGAATCTGTTTCACTTCAGTACCTTGCAAATCTAGGAAATCCTGAAGGGCCTCTCCCATGTTGGTTTGGGCTTGATCAATAAGAATGACCTTTGGTGGGCCAAACACACGGATCCAATGCTCAGCGAAAAGCTTGCACAATACAGCTGATGTTTCGGTCTCATGAAACGGGAGCATTAGCTGGTAACAACTTCCGTGGCAGACTATGTTTAAGGCTTTAATCTTCTGATTACTCTTCCATCCAGGGAGATGTTTGACATCTAAGCCGATGGTGTGGTTGAACTCACTCACGCGGCTGGTCTTGGCTGGCAGTGCCACATGTGGACGAATATGTGTCTTACACAAGTCACAATCATGCTTGCGAGCAAGGGCAATAGCTCGATCACTGGCATGGGCATGTTTGAGAATGTGAATTCGAATCAAATCATGTCCTGGTGGATGTCCTAGATTACGATGCACACGATCTATGACTTGCAGCAGTTGCTCGTCCGTGGCTTGAGGATTGTCCAGGTCCGCCTTCAGCATGAACACTTCTTCATGTGTTGACTCGTTCTCTGCACTACAGACAACCAAACTGGCAGCATGCAACTGATGAAAAACAGGCACAGTATCCAACATATCATTGACAAACTTTGGGGTATATTGTCCTGCAAAGGCGCTGATGGATCCTACCCCCGGAGCTGAACCAGCTACTACTTGATGGCAACAATGTTGAGGATGTGCATTCCCTGGACATGTTTTCTCGAGGCAGGACATATCTTCATGACTGACCAGGAGTTTGGTGGCCTTTCGAATCAACTGAGACGAACCCGGCAGGCGAAGTCCATACCTACACATATGGCATTTCAACAGGTGGAAATGCCGAAGCAAGGCTTTCACCTCAGGATATTGCCAAAGCCTGGAGCCGTGCGGGTGTTCGAACAGGGCTCGCTTACCCAGTGAGATTTGTTGTTCAAACAGTTGGACACAGAACCTGATGTACATGCGGCTTTGTGCAATGCGACGGGTCAACTCAGCGGGGTCTAAGTATGCTGCATTGAGATTAAACCAGCCACCCTCATCGGTACATGGAGGACATAGGATGAGAAGTTCAGGTGGAGTGTTCTTCAGCTCTAGCATCACACGATCACGATCGGCTTTCTTGCGAAAATCAGCGCCAGTTTTCAAGTCGTACGAACGAGCTGAACATCCCACTCGTTCGGCTTCTGGAGCAAAACGGGGCGGTGAAAACACTTCGGCCACCAGGAACGGCTTACCGTCAAGCATGGAGCACGACGATCGGTCCACAGTCGGTTTTCGCACCTGACTCTCGAAGCGTCGCAGGTGTTGGATTGGTAGTGTCTCAAAAGAGGACGTCGCTTCCTGTGGCACGAACTGGAACTCGGTTCGAATATTCATGACGTGATCAGGCAATGATCGTTGAAAGGCCTTCTTACCTATAGTTGTGGTTGAATGGTTTCATCATACAACACAAGATTGGTATCCAGATCTGTGACGATGCGGCGACGGACAGTGTGCCACAATGGACCTTGCTTACCTATGTAGGGCATATGTTTGAGAAAGCTATCTTCCCGACACCATGACATCAGATCATCCGAGCCTTGAGGAGGTTCTGCTTAGAGGATGCAACGTTGTACAAAGGACAATGTTTCCAACAAACGACAGCAGGCGTTGTCGTATGAGGCAGCGTTGTCGTTTGTGGTTGGAGCCACTCTTTGAAAAAGAACATTTTGGCCCGAAGAAAAGTCATAGATGAGTGTTTTGTTAAGAGTGTCGGGAAAGGAATTATTTTTAAACTTTTTCCACAAGTCTGTGCGAGAGTGTTCTGCGTGGAGGCTCAGAGATCGGCATCGCAGGGGCTTCACTTTCAGCGGAAGCAGTGGATTGGGCCTCATGATTGTTCCCTAAACTCATGACCTCAGAGAAAGCCTGAGGATTCACATCAGGCTCACCCATCAACTCCACCGTGAATTGACCTGCTTGATTGGCGCACAGCGGAACAGTCACCCGGCTTTCAAACAGGGTGATTTCACTAGCAGCAAAATCGATGACCGCCTTCAATGTCTTCAAGGCGTTTCGTGAAATGAGCAAAGGTGCACTTCCTTGAACAATGGCAGCCTTGATGGTTCCGGTGCGACCTCCAAGGATTGTCGGGAGCCCCCAGTTGCTTGTTGGTGGTCGTACATTAAGCAGTGGTTGTACATTGAGCATTGGTCGTGCATTGAGCAATGGTGATACATTGAGCAACATTGACCTACAGTCGTCACATGTTGAGTCGCCTACATTGAGCATTGAGCAGTTGTTGGTGAGCTCACCCAGTTTCGGTGTCCTGGATAGTGGTTGTGGTCGCTCCATCATTGGGGCTGACACCCTGAAAGAGTTTGAGGACCTCTGGAAGGCACGTGGTTGGGACATTCGGAATCTTTTCCAGAGGCCAACCATTTCAAGTTTGCAGTTGAAGCTCCTTTTGGACTCACCAGCTTGGGTAAACTTGCGAGCACGACGAAGGTTCACCATTTCCTTTCTTCTTTCCTTCCAGGACACAGCTAAGGCTTCCGCGACATCCTGTAACGCCTTAGGAGTCTCCAATGGAGTCATCCATAGCAGAATTTCTTGAGAGGCAACTAGCTTGCGAGCTGTTGCCAACAAGTATGAGAGATGGTCGAAAGGGGGCTTGATGTCAAACGTGCCGTGTCAGTGTCGACTATGCTCTTGTCAGCGCGACGGCAACAACTTGCAAGCAGGGCCCTCAACAAGGCCTCCGAAACACGGTGACGAGATTGCGAATGTGGACCTGGATGCAGGTGCACATGACAATAGGTCTAGAAAAAAGTTCGATCTCCTACTCAAGATGCTGAGTTTGCGTGACTTTCAAGTAGCTCGTCTTGACTCCATGCGCCAAGGGCGTGGGCCGCCGGTCGTGGGGGCCTTGTTGGAAGGTTGCGGCTGTGCTGACGAATAGAACGTATACCCAGAAACGGCGCATTCGACGCCGCATCCCCTATACAGCTGCCTTTGACGTCAAGCCGCCTTGCAAGCCGCCTGCTCCCGACCAGCTTTCCAGAGGCGGGCCATTATCGCGCGCCGTAATGGTCAGAGCGTCACAACTCTCTTCCGTCCGACTGTCAAACACAGGAACCCATGGCTTCTGCTGACGTCTGACACGATTTTGACAGAATCCAAAGAGAAGCGCTCGAACACATAGAGTGCTCTGCTAGGATATGGCCGCATCTTTCGAGCAGGAGCTCGAGCTGTTTCTGCAGGCTTGCTGTCGCTCGTTCATCGCTCATCGCGCCAACTCTCCCGCACGAGTAGTGCCGACAGGGAAGGGACGCAGAAAGCTACGAGGCCAAAGTGGGTCGAAACTGCGCACCGTATCTATATTACATTCAATCAATTCCATTCTCGCAGGCCAGGAGCTTGGATTCCTTGCCGGATCTCGCGACTTTATATCAACTACTGCTGAACAAGGCACGTGCGAAGCGCCCCACAACCTATTTTAACAATATATGTATATAATATAGATAGATAGATAGATAGATAGTAAGATAGATAGATAGATAGATAGATATATGTATAGCCATCGATGCTTTCACCAGGCCATCGAGGTGTCTCGGGCAGAAGCAGCCGCAAAAGACGATCACGACATTCGTCTTCGCGTAGCGCTCCGCGCTGCGGGCTGGATCATCGGAGCGGTACGTGGAAACGGCGACTGTCAGTTTGCCTCGCTCCACGCGGCACTCCATCTGGTCGAGCAGGTCAGACGTGTTATCGACGACTAAAGGGATCTTTCATCGACGACTGGCAGCTGTTTCCCCCATGCAGGCAGCGGCATTGGGCGTCGCGTCGGCGGACGACGTCCGCCAAGCCGTCTGCAACCAACTGTTGCAGCGCGCGGACCGCTACAAGGCTGGGTCCTGACAGAAGGATACGAGCACTCGACAATCTCAACGTGTTCTCGCGTCAGATGGCATGGGCGGATAACGACATCGAGTTCGACGTCTACGTGGAGGGGATGCGCCGAGGAGCTGCGAACACGCCATGTAGGCGTCTCATGATACAGTTTTTCCTCGATCGTCCGTTGCATCAGGATCCGTAGGAAACCAAGACGGCACTTACGGAGATGCCATCACTCTTCAGGCCTTCGCCGATTTTTTCGGTGTGGGTGTGAAAGTGTGGTCCCTCCGTGAGCACGCCGTCGGTTTCCACACGGTGCACGTGCGGCCCTACCACGATGAGGCGACACTACTTGACGAGCTCGAGTAAAGCCTTTTGAGAAGTCTAAGAGCCGGCCCGATCATAGGTTTCAGGGGCCCCACCTTTTATGTGGCAAGGTTGCGTTCTACGTGGATTTGCTGTACACCGACAGCATTCACTACGATTTTTTGATCCCTGAGGCACAGTGGGCGATAGCGCAAAACAAACCCCATCCCTGTTGGCAAAATTGCCAGGCCGCTCCACAGGAGGAGGCCAGGGAGGATGCCCTCGATCTGCCGACTGCAGCGCGCCCTGCGCCTGTGGGTACGGAGCGTGAGGCGAGTCGACCCACTAGAGGTTACCGCGCCACGCGACGCTTGCCCGCGCAGGCATTTGAGCCACCGCACAAGAAGCGTCGATCCGCTGTAAAGCGTTTCGACGAAGATGAGTTAGTGGAGGCCTTCGTTGAGTTGACACTCAGCGCAGTGCCAGTGGCAGATGTCTGTTGCAAATCGCGCGCAGATTGGTGGCCCACCCTGCGACTACATTGCCTCCAAGGCCGGTCCTTCGCATTCCCTGGCCCGCGAGCCAACTTCGGAAGCTGACGTCGAGCCACCGCAATCACAATAACAAATCAAACATGTTTTTCGAACCAATAGTGTTTCTGATGCTTCGGCAGGGGTGCTGCAACCCGGCCACTCCCCCTAACGTTATCACCGAGGATGTGACTGCACAGGCCAGCTTACAGTCCACTGCTTGCAGATAAACTTCCTCGTATAACCAAATAGCCGGGTGGCTAGTAGGAGTCAGCCGATCTGGCCGCAATAGCCGCGGGAGTGGAGCGGCTGCTACCAGAACAGCCCAAGGCGCATAGGACAGACGTGCTCTTCTTTTTTTTCCCCAAACAGTTTACTGTTAGGGTTCTCAATGCTTTAAAGAATGGTCGCCTTGGTGCTGGATGGTCTGGTCGGGTTCCCGGCCGGCTTGTCTCCCACT
>CAXAMN010000001.1:3419813-3442000 GCA_963970005.1 Durusdinium trenchii | reverse complement strand
GCGGCGACTGCGCGGCGGCGACGACTGCGCGGCGGCGGCGCGGCGGCGGTGACGCAGCTACGACGAGCCAGCCGGCGCGCCATCGCAGCTGTAGCCAGACGGTCTTTCCAGGGCTCTGCCTCCGCCGGCCCCGGGCTCGAACCTCGGCACCGCCGCCAAGGTGCACAAGCCAGCGCTTCCTCCACGCGCGATCGGCCCCAGGAAAACGTGCCCCCGAGTGCGGGCCGCGACATAGCACTGGCGCCGCGCAGGCAGTAGACGCGCTCACACGCCGGACCCCCAACTCACCAGGCGCGCCAGGGCAAGGAAGAAAAGAACAGCAGTGAGAAGGCAACAAGACAAGACTAGACAGACAACTATGGGAAGACGGGCAAGACGAACGAGGGAGAAGGAGCGCAAAAGAAAAGAAGAGGACGAAAGGAAAGGGGAAAGGTACGCGGTCAATGCTTGTGCCTTTTGTTTGAGAAAGCTCGTCAGTGAGCACGCTTGTTTTAAGTACCATGTCTTAAACATGGTTCCACACGCCCACGAAGGGTTACCCGCGCCCACCAATTGACAATAACAATGCAACTGTTATTGCGCGCGCATTCTTCAGTATTTTTATGTAAAACTACAAACCGTGATGCGGACCATCGCAACCGGATTCGTCATAAGTTTCGATAACCCAATCGCGCTGCGTCAGAATTGCCACCAGGATGTTGTATTTCAATTTTTTTTGGGGGGCTGCGTTGGCTAAAATTGAGGGTTAACATCAGATTATACAGTAAAGATGCCACGCATCTGGCTAAAGGATTCAACTGGGCCGGAAACCTTTTGGCCGACCAGCTTCTCGCCCCCTCCGCAACTCAAAGGTCACTGCTGGTGCACTCCAGGGCACCGACAGCGACTTCAGTGGTGGGGCAGCTGGTTTTGGAGTTCTTCTCCTCCGTCTTCTTCACTTTGGGCTGGAGCTGCCTGACAGAAAGTCTGGGAAAATACCAGGGCCTGGTGTGAAACACATTTCAGGGATAGCTACACTGAAGTCTGGATTTGGAGTCTAAAGATATATTGCGATAGGAAAGCTTCAAAGCTCATGCAGCTTGGCCTCATACGACCCTCCAAGGATACAGCTGTCAAAGCCCACAGACTTTCAGAAGATCGGGAGCTAAAATCAGGAGCCATCATTTTTTGTCTAACCCATTGGGCTGCTGAGGTTTTGGCGTGCGCCGAGCTTCCCCATACATGCCCTTCAGCTGTTTCTCCACCCTAAGAGGTACTAATTGTTTGATGGAAACCCAGTTGGGGCACACTTTCAAAAACACATTGAATTGAGGTTCGTGCTTGCGACTCAAGCCATCAATGACCTTTGCTGATGGAAGAGTGGTATCTCTCCAACGTAGAGATCATTTCCTCGATCTTGGTGACCACCCTGATGTTTTATGTAGTTCCGCCATGTGTCTATGAACTTGACTGCAACTCATGTTGGTGCTGGGATCTGGACAACATCCAGTACCACCAAGTCAAAAAACAATAGTTGGTGATGGTAGGCCCCAGGCTTCGATTGAAGTTTAGATGGAAACTGCCTTGAACTCACCCGCACTTTTCTGAGGTTGCCAACCCTTTTCTCCAAGCAAGACCTGACTTGACCGATGGAGGCAGGAGAAAATAGGGATGCAGAAGCAGAGTGCGGAACACAAAAATTGAACTGCACTTTCGTCATGGTACAAGACTTTCTTTGCGCATGAACTTGGAGCATAGTCATCTGGTAGTTCGGGTAAACCGGCTTCCTTTCGCATTTTCTCAGTGTTCTTAGCTTCCATTGCTTCATACCCGCTCGAATCCACCCCTTCAGGTCCTTCACCACCGTCACCTAGTCCTTTTGGGGTGTGCAAATAGATGAAAGATTGCGCAAAGTTGCCGAGCATTTTTCTCAACATTTGTTATTCCGACGTCAACACGTCGCCATTAGCCTGCTCATCTGTCATCAGTGGTAACCAGAAGAACTGCAAAGTCGATTGCAGCCACCAACCAAACACTGTTACATAAATACATGCATCTTGGATACTCAACATTCAGCATCGCAAACGAATGATACTCGAGAATATACCAATTTATGTTAATTGACTGCAAGATGGCACATCAAACCCTGGGATGGAACATAGCATATGAGTCAAGACCAGCCTGAGAAGCCTCAAAGACTTCAACCGCTGCAAAACACGCACTTTCCGGGCGAACGTGGGCTCGGAGCTTCGCGAACACCCACCTCAGGCGCGGGTGCTCGCAGATCGTTGAATGAGCAGGGTTCTCCACCATGAACACGGAGTCCAAGCCGCCAAAAGGAGCAACAGCGCACTCCTGGCAAAGCAAGTTGCATGTTTCTAGCACAGCTACAGGTTCCAATGTATATCTGATGCTGTACATCCAAAGAAACGAAGGCTCATGTACTGCAAACACATTCCCAATTCCTATAGGGCTCCAGCCGTACCTCCTCCGAACAAAAAAGTTGGGACCATCCGAACGCACCCGCTCCAGTCCCACCTTATCGAAACGAAGGTACGACTGGAGCTTTGGCGACTCATGACACTCTAGACATCGTCATCTTCTCCTCGCTCCGCCTCCAAACGCGTCACAAAGAGCATTCCTGCGGAATCCGCCACCGCACGGTCGGTGAGGACTTCGCTCAGACCGCGAGGACGTGAAGCGGCTGATGGAGTGCGTTGGGTGTTGAAAGAACCTAAACAACACATTCCCCATAAGAAGGGACATTGAGGCTTGCAAGCAGCACACACATGGTCGAGATCTTCTGGTTCCATGGGGAAATGTTTACTTCCCTGCCATCAGTGCTTCAAACAACATGACTTCAAGGATTTACACCGCTGCTGGAGTGTGCAGGATTTTGATTGGTAGTAGCTGGAACGATGGATCCCGACAGGAGGGTTGTCCAATCCATTCCCCCCATTGCCTTGAAGTCGACCAAACGCCACACACACACCACGACATGACGCGCCTGCACCGGGCAAGAAAGGAGCCCCATTGGCTTTGGCGGATCGGTTGAAGAACCGCACTGCCAAGATCAACAGCACAGAAGGCAGGAAGACCTTCAAGGCTGGGGTTGTTTACTGGAGCCCTAGGAAATGGGAATGTGTCTGCAGTACATGAGCATTTGTTTCTTTGGATGTACAGCGTCAGATATACATCAGATGTCATGACTTGCGGCATGATCGCACATTGAAACGATGGATCCCGACAGGGAGGGTTGTCCAATCCATTCCCCCCATTGCCTTGAAGTCGACCAAACGCCACACACACACACACCACGACGTGACGCGCCAGCACCGGGCAAGAAAGGAGCCCCATTGGCTTTGGCGGATACAGAAGGCAAGAAGACCTTCAAGGCTGGGGTCGTTTTGTGGAAGGGTATTGAGGATGGCATGGGTTGAAAGGACTTGATGGAGGACCTTTGTGGTAGTGCCAGTGCCTTTCTTCCATCGAAAATATCAGGAACGCTCCGGAACCTGGCCATACTTTATGTCACAAGCTCTTGTGCTTAGGCCTGCTCAGGTACCAAGCTTCGCAATTCTACCAACCCAAACAGCTCCAAGATGTCAAGGTCCGGAATACTCTTCTCAAAATTGAAGAGCGCTGGGGTGGCTGGCCAGGCAGGTTTAACTGAACACACAGCACTTCACTGTGTTCTACGCCCAAGTCTCAGTGGGACACTCAGCATAGAGAAGGCGGAGGAGCACGAGATTGACTTGCTCTGGGGTCATGTCTTCACAATGATTTCTACTGCGCGCAATGAATGAGCCACGGGAGTGAAGAAAAGCTCACAACACCCCACCACTCATGAAAAGAAACAACTGCTTGACCCCGTCGATCTTGATGGCAGTTCATTGCACATGAACTCGCATAATGTACGAAAACAGGAGTGACGGCGCCCGTCTCGTTGCCAGCTTGTCGGCAGCCATGTGCAAGCGCAGTATGTGGCAGTATTGGCTTCCTGCAAAAAAAAGCAACTACCCAAAGCTCTGCCAACCTCAATTTCCTCGAAGATCTCGTCGGGCTCTTGGGTAGATTCAGCTTGATGCTCTGCTAGGAAAAGTTCCACTTCAGCAATCGTTGAATCGGCATCGTCCCATTCTGGTGCGGCTTCTTCTTCTACGAGGGCCACTGCAGGTGAAGTTCGTTTCTTTCCGACAACCAGCTCAGGATAGCAGGAGCGCATAGCACGACCAATTTCTTCTCGCTTGAGCACTCCAAGAGAGCGAGATAGAATCACAGCCTTTTGCTCCTCCGTCAATCCAGCTCGATGCAAGATCAGCCAGCCACGGGCTTCTTCAGGAAATGAAACGTTCACCTTGCGGTGCACTCTATCAAACAACTCCGTTGCTCGGGAGACCCAGGCCTTGAGTGTCTCTCCTTCATGCGCACGGAGTTGGAAAACTTCTGTCAAGATCTCGGACATCTCGTCCGATTGATCTTTCTGTGGAAACCTCTGGTCCAGCAGTTCAAAGATGACCTTTTCGCCTCCAGCCTTTTGATACGCAGATGCTTCTAAATGTTCCACACATTCTACAACTTTCCCAGCCAACAGTGTGTAAACATAGGCACCTTTTGCATTGTCAGGCATTTTGTCGCCCAGCGTGAGGATCTTGTTGGTCACCCATGTTCGCCAACGACGATACTCCTTGGCGTCTTCAGTGTCACCTGAAAAGGTACGCAGGCCAGTGGATTCCGAGGATGAGCTCATGGCATTCATGCCACTACCGAGTGGATCCTACCTACTCGGAGCCCCCTGACAGCCGGGGCTCCGCTACCAATGTCAAAACAAGAGGGTCGAATCCTATCGACACGAGTGGGCACGCGAGACGCCCCTTTTCCCTTTGGGCGAGCGGTCCCTGCGAAGTAGCGCGTGAGCAGGATGGCATTCATGCATTCCGGTCAACGTATGTATGTACAATATTATTACAGTGTATACACACATATATTGCAGTATGCATATATATATATATAAAATATGAGAAATCCTTGTCTCACGCTGTGGTGGATTTCCTGCGGACTAGAGGCTTCCTAGTACTTTCTCCCGGCTACGTTTGGTCGTGGACCAACCATCCTAGACTCCAGACCGCTCAAATATTTTTCCATGCTGATCAACAGTTCTACCTCAAACAATTTGCCCTCAGACTCTGAGGCTTTCTTTGCAATTTGCAGTTTTGTGGCTCAGGCTGGCAGAGCGCCTGGCGCAGAAAGCCTGCAAGTTGCGGCTTTGGGACGCCAGGTGAGGCTGGGCCGGCCGGTCGAAGAGGGCCTGCCTTTTCCGAACGGCCGTTGGTTTGATACTTTTGGGTAGGGGGTACCGCGTGTCATGTGTGACCAATACGTGTATGGTACCTGGCACTGAATGGGTTTTTCAGTAGGTCAGATAGGCATCAGAGGCCTAACGGAGCCACACCGCACCTCGTGACTCTGTTAAGCGGAAAATCCAGAGCAAGACGCCTTCGTTTTGGTGCAGTTCCACCGAACGTGAAGACGAGTCGAGTCGATGCTATGTCTTCGCAGCGAAGACTGGCCATCGACGCAGCGAAAACCGGCCGTCGATCGGTTCCTTACAAAAAGGGTCTGGTGCTTTGATCAGGGTGGATTCGGTCACGACTTGTTCGTTGACTATTTCCCCGGTCATGTACAACCAATAGGTGTATGATTGGTATATGGTACCTGGCATTGACTTCCAATTAAACGGTTTACGAAAGATTTTGGGCATGGCTCCCACGTATCGCCTAAGCGTGCCAATACCAACGCAGAAGTTTTCAGAAGAGCTAGTCTCCACATCTCCAGACATGACCGTGGAAGTAAAATCATACCCATCCAAGAAACCCTGAAGGCTCGAAGGCTTGCATTAGCTGGTAGAATTCTTCGCCAAGATTATGAACACCCCGTGAGAATGGTAAGCTTCAAAAACGACTTGGCCTCTCCTATCGAAGTTTTATTCAGATGTGTTGGCAGACCACGCAAACAGTGGACTCACAACACCTAGGCTTTGATTTGGAACCATATCCGTCATAGCAAAGTTGACTTTAGTAGCTCTCGAGAGCAGCTGGTTCAAATCCTAGATGCAGCCAACAGGGAGCAATTTTGAAAGCTGCCTTTACCAGGTTGACACCTGGACAAACTCAATCGAATCTCCAATTTGCACTTTTCCTATGTTATCCAGTTCCTGTACTGATGGGCATGAGGGGCGCCTACGGGTGTTCTTTTTAGTTTCACACGTTTTTTCTCACCATTCCTCTGGCACGCAAGAAGAAGAACAAGAAGAAGAAGAAGAAGAAGAAGAAGAAGAAGAAGAAGAAGAATTTTGAAGAATTCCCAAGAGGACATCATTGGTCCGGTCCCATCGATGCTTTTCTCTGTACTGAACTACGACCAAAAAACCCCAAATAGATGGTATAGTGGAAATTACAGTCATCCTGTAGAAGAGTAGAAGGGATTATGAGTTATCTCTTCGTACACTGTGAGTTTCTTGACAGACCCCAAGGACGTGATCCAGGATGCGCTATGAAGCCCCTATCTTATTTTTCCACCAGAGAATGAACCTAACCAGTAGATGCAGGGTTTTCTATGAGGATCATCCTTCCTTCAATAAAACATGCATGGTTTGGAGACATCCCCTGTTTGTACTGGAGTTTGCCATACCTTCCACCGACACTGTGAGTGTTGCATAATTACCGGAGGGTACTTCACGACATGTTGGTGCGGGCAGAATCTTTCGTGGATCTGGGAAACCCCAGTAGCTGGCGAGATCTTCTGACAGCTCATCAAAGCCTAAGAAGTCTTGGACAACCACTAGTGTGGTTTTCCAACCACACATGATTCAAATCCTCCTCCTCCTCCGCCTTCTCCTCCTCCTCCTCCTCCTCACCAGGGATGGTTCTAAGAGCTGGGCTTCTTCAGCCGCTTTCTCGGTGGAAGACACCGACCAGTGCGAAATGGGAGGGTGGACTTGGAATCGGTCGTGGAAGTGGAAGCCGGGGAACTTGAGGCGACAAGGTGGGAGGTGATTTTTTCACCAACCCGAAACAGGTAGGCCATGGGTTTTTGACTCGCACGGGATGAAAATTGACGAATGGGTTATTGACTCCCACTGATGGGTTATTGTTGGTTCAATTATTTTTGGATGTGACTTTGAACCAAAAACCCGAACGGGTAGAAACTCGAACGCTTGGAACGAAGCTTTTGAACGAAGTCCCAAGCTCTTTTATTTCGGTCCAACGGTGATCGGGGGGGTTGAATGAAGTGATGTGGGTGGTTTTTCCACAGAAATGGAGGTCGGGGATGGAGAATTCAGAGGGAAGCCGGTCCCAAGACCTGTGGGAAAAGGACAGATGCCCCCGCAGAATTGGACCTGGAAGCCTCACCCCGTGGTGGTTTAGACCATTTTCCTCTACAACCCAGTTGGTTTTGAGAGTTCATTTGCAGATCCCCAGTTCGGACGAGAGGCTGGAGGCCGAGACTCGCCTCAGGTCCTGGACAACGGCTTCGATGTGCTGGTACGCCAAGCTAGCTTGGGCGAATTGGATTCGACACTTGTCAGTGGGACAACAAGGAAACACCCAGAAAGCCTTTAGACCTCCAAAAATTGTACATGTTGCTGGCAATCAATGGATCATAATGGATCACTGGCTTCATGTGAGCCGACTGGCGGTTCGGAGCTCTAGCAAGCACGTCAAGAAACTGGGTACTGCTGGCGAGTACTGCTGGACGTGGAGCAACATCTTCTGCACTCATGCCCGGCGATGATCACACCACCTCACCCGAGACCGCACCACCTCGCCCGAGACCGCCCGAGACTGCTGAATGTTTGTTTGGCAAGAATCTCTTCTAGGGGGTTTTCACTTTGGAGATGGACATCGTGTTGCTTGAGGTTACTTTATGTTGATTTGGGCTGGTGAAAGGATTTCTTCGGATAGAAAGACAACCTGCTTCTTCGACTTTTGCATGACTTGGGGGTTTGCCACAACTTGGAGCCAACTACGGTCTGCTGTCTCCTGGTCTGCAGCTCTGTCTCCTGGGGGGCCCGTTTCCAGTCTGTCCCCAAACCGCAGCAGCTCCAAGTGCCAGTTTTCCAAATCGCCAGAACACCATAGAACCGATCCTTAGCGGTCTAAGTAGTGGAAAAGGTTGATGAATAATAATAAGACCATGTGTTCTGCAGAAGTGTTTCACATCTCCAGCTTGTGGGGGGGCGCCTTATTCATCAATATTGCACATGACTAGCTGTAGCCTTCCAAAGGTTCAAACTTCCCTTTGATGGGATGATTTCCATCGAGGATGGTTCAAACCGGCCCAAAGGAAAAGCATCCCCAGCTGAGAGGAAAGGTGATGCTAATCTGACACAACTGATCCGTTGGTTCAAGCTCCATGCAATGCTCTGATGATTCTTGAAGAATATGTTTGACGAAGACACACTGTTTGGCTTGTCGGGGTCTATCAAGGTTCATCCTTCAAGGACCGGTGACTGTTTGAGACCCCAAACTTGGGCCTTTTATCATATTTAGTATTCTTTTTGTATGACCAATGAGGTCCAAGTGACCCGTAGGGTTTGTTGCTGCAGTATGGTTTCGTGACTCAGAACTGTGACAGCCGTTGACTACAGCCTGGCAGGCCGTTCCCTCTCTTGTCCAACAAAATGCGTGCGTTTTCTTCCGCACGTGACCAGGTGGTGAGCCAGTTCACCTTGTTCGCGACTTTCAAGGGTTCCTTGCATGGACACGAAACCCAACGGTTGCCCCCTGGAACTGGAGGGGAACATACTGTAGTTTTTGTGAGGGGGGGAGCTATGTCAGGTTGGAAAAAGGTATCAAAGATTGTGATAGCTTACTCTCTGTATCCACCATCGATCAAGAAGTCTTGATTCTGAAACCAAGTCTGAACTTTGAAGGAGGGATCGATCCAGATTATCCGCTGAAGAACTCTACTTGTGGCTTGATCAATTGGAGCAATGTCCTGAATTGGCTGGTCTCATTCTCTTTCTGGGTCAATTCCTGTCTCATGTTGCATGGGTTTCTTGGTTGTTACGGGCCCCCTTCTCAAGAGTCCTTTCGTTTTCGTGGTCTAGATGGGAGGGTTGAGGAGCTAGCCTTTGGGATCGGGGCGTTTTCTTTCTCAGATGTATGACACAGAAGCCCAGTCTGTCGTGGCAACGCTAAGAGATCTGAGGCTTAAAACCCAACTTCAATCGCGCGCTGCCCGGATCAGAGGCTGGAGGGATATTTCTGGGTGGGACTGCTGGCCAGGCTATTCAATCTTATGGTGGTCGCGGTTTTCCTGGTTTTGTTTTGTTCCCCAACAGTCAAGCTTGGGGGTGTTCAGCCATAGTAAAGACCTTGTAGCAGGTTCCGGAGGAGTTTCAGGTTCAGGAGAAAGTTCCTGAGGAGCAGGTTCAGGAAGAGGTTCCGGAGCAGGTCCTGGAGGAGGCTCCGGAGGAGGTTCCGCAACAGCAAAGCTTAGGGGTCTTCAGCCAGGATCTAAAGACCTTTGGAACTGATCGGAGCAGGATCCGAAGAAAGTTCCGTCAAAGGTTCTGGAGGAGGTACTGAAGCATGGTTGTATCCTATTCCCGGAGCGTCCGGAGCAGGTTCGGAGCAGGTTCGGGAGCGGGGTCAAGAGCTGTAAGAATCTGATATCCAGGCATGGGACGAGGAACGCACAGGATACACCTCCTGCGCAAGACCAAGACTACTCAGTCAAAGCTGCCGGACATCACTACACCCCATGCTGCAGAAAGGTTTACAATTCATAGCCAAGAATCCTTCAGAGCCACACGAAGAGCCTCAACAACTTGACTTTACTGTACAGCCATCGACTTGAAAACCAGTCGAACCTATTCATCATTATACACCCCAAACTCAAACATTGACTCAGTCCTTTCCTCATCCTACAATCCATTCACGCGGTGTGTCTTCCCATGTCCAACACTTCAGGCTGAAGCCATTTACGAGTCCTTCGTGGGCTCCTGCCGAGAACTCTTGGGCGACAGCCATGTGGGCACTGGAGCCTTTGGCGAGATGATGCGGCACGACTCAGTTTGGGCGGCGAGTCGCAGAATGTTTCGGATGGTGTCGGGCTGGAGTGTCCAGTTCTTCTGGGGTCCAATACATCCCAATACCATTTGGGGTCCCACAAGCATTGTGACTGCACTGCTTGGATTTCAACAACATGTATATAGATATAATTATATATATAACTCCATTGGCTTCTAGCTATGCGAGAGTTTGTTCATCCCACCATTTTCTATTTGGACACATGTTTCGACCGATGTTCGACGACCGACGACTCCACGCCGAGGCAACTGGAGCTCTGCAACGACGGCCCCGTAACCGTGGAACTCGAGACCCCACGCAGCGCGGTGCGCGGAACTCGACACCGAAGGACTCAGCGAAGAAGGAGACCGTTCTGCCTGGCAGGAGCACCGGTCGCCGCCGGTCGCCAGCAGTGTTTTGAGGGGTTGTGGTAAGATGGAGTTCAATAGTCTTGACAAACCAGTCTAATCCAAAAGACATGCAACATGTTCTCCTTGACGCCTACGTACCGTTGACTCGAAGGGTCAAGCCTCAATGCCATTAGGATATTGTGCAGGGACAATAGGTAGGAGCTGTATAGATGTATGCCGTGTTTAGTTCTTTTCAGAACTAGGGCTCACCATGACAATGAGTGAGTCACTGTTGGGTAGATGAGATAGTAGTTCTGAGCCGTCCATCTTATGGGTTGGTTTTCATTGTTTTCTCGTTCTCATTGAAAAGAATGTGCACAGTCTAGGCGGTGCAAAAGAGTTCTGAAGCTGACAAACATCATGCATGTGCCAGCCAGTGCTTCTCGTCAGGAGCGGGCTTCTTCCTCGGCAGGCAGGGGAAGCAGCTTTGTGCTTTGGTGCCCCAAGATTTGATCAGTTCCCCACCTGCAAGGGCTAGTTTTTTACTTGTGTCAGGGTTAGCAGGTGTACAGATCTTCACCTAGGCCAGTTGGCACCTCCACTAGTTTGAAGCCCTTCACGGCGCGTCCCGACCCAGGCGGCTTCTTTGCAAAGCCCCGCAGGTGGAGCGGCTTGGTGCCGCTTGGCCGAGGCCGCTTGGCTTGGGCCATGTCCATGGGTCCAGCTTTAGCCACCAATGTCAAACATACAGCCTGCTCACTTCATTGAAAGGCCACCCTAAACCGCGCAAAACTATAGTGGTCCGCAAATAAATAGTGGCACGGTTTCCAATACATGTTTACACTCCCGGCGTTTAACATGGAACCAGGGCCAGGGGAGGCAATGGGGAACATGGAAGTGCGTCACGGTTGGCCACGCTGGGGAATGGTAGGGAAACAAAAGATTGCATATAATAAGCATGGAAATTTTAAGAAGTGCGACGCACTTCTGCGTAATCCAGTTTTTGCTTGGTCCTGGCTTCAACTGTGGATATCTTCCATGTTTATTAGACAGGGTTTCACTGGGGAAAACACGGGGAATTCCCTACAGCAAACTGTATGCACTAAAAACATGTTGTTTATATATATATATATATATTCTAATCAATATTAAAACCCAATTATTTTAGAATATGTGTTCTACTCTCTCTCTCTCTCTCATGTTTATTACCATCACACTTTCTGACAAACACAGAACTGGAAAGCATATCCAAGCCATTTTTGAGTTCCATGTTTAATGCCTCTAGAGTAATTAGTGGGGATTTACCTTTCTATCTATGACAGGGGGTCTGTATACTTGCAAACTCACTGACCTGCTAGGTAAGACCTTCTACTCACAGAGCATGCGAGGTTTATACCGCCATCCTCGGGTTCATACCTTCAGCCTCGTCCGTGCAACCAGCGCTTCACAGCGCTGCCTGCGCTGTCTGCAGCGCTGGAGGCGTAGAGGCAGCGGAACACCCTTCTTGAATGGAGTTTCATGGACTTCTAGATTGAACCTGACCCAACCTACTCTCTGCACCCTTTGCCTTGCTTCTATGACTTACATCAGTTTATTGGATCTGCTTTTGATCTTTTTCGGGCTTTGGAATCAGTCGGTGCCTGATCCGTCAGTGCTCCGTCTTTGTGTTGCCGCGGTTTGGAGGGAAGAGGCCCACACGGAAGCGACGTCGTCGTTGGAGCGAGACCGGGGTTTCGACCCGCTCGGTCTCCGGTCGCTCGAAACGCTTCCGGTCCAAGCCGAATCGAAACGCTGCCGGATCGAGGCGACCTGGTTCGCTGCTTGGGACCCCCGCGGGAGACCCGACACCGGGTGAAGTCCAACGTCCCAGGGCGAAGGAGAGAGAGGACAGGAGACAGGAGCCGGCAATCCACAGGTCTTGTTCTGGTATGCTTTGGTTTTCGTGTCGTAATCCGTCCATATCCATCTTTTAGGGGATCCAAAAATAACAACACAGGTCAAGTTGATCAAACATTGGCAATTGGGGCAACAATTCCCTTTGGGAATTCCTTTCCCCCGAGACTAGCATAGCAACTCACTGACAGATTGGCTGATGGGACAGCGGGAGTGTACCTTCTTGAACCATGGCCAGTCCCAAAAAGAGCACCGCAGGCCACAAGGAGCGGCCGCCTGGGCTGTGGACCGAACAAAGACACGAAAAAAGACACGTGCGTGCACGTGTGGGAGTGGTGGATTTTGGCCGCAACTTCGTGATGCGGAGCGTGAGAGCTTGAGGGATCTAGATTCTTGGTGGGGACAAAGGGGTGTCTCAAAGTATTGGATCTTTCAGTAGCACTGCAAAGTTTGGAAAAGTACTCGCACACACACTCACACACCAATCAGCCCTGTTGTGGTTGGTTGTCTTGTGACCAGTGGCGCTTGGTTGCTGAGCCGAGTGGTTTTTCCGGGGTTCTCCCCCATCAAGCGGCCTGTGAGTCAAGCAGTTTCTGAATGAAGGCAGTACAGGTGGGGCAGGATGAGCAGGATGACCATCAACAGGGACCCCCTGAAAGGGGCTGAACACCTTCTTGCATCCACCAGGCCCGATTTTCAGCGCCAGTGCAGGCGCGTGCTTCTGTTTTTTTCCACGGCAAAAGACTGCATGGGAGCCTATCCCAGAATAGACCACCAGCACAGTCAAGTTTAAGCCCAGCACAAGGTCCTTGTTACTTGTTTCTTGTCCCCCTTACTGGTCCCTGGTATGTGGTGGGGGCCAGTCCGACAGATCGTTGGCTTCGCGGTGGGAGAGTGAACACGAGCGATTTCCGTTGGGTGGTGATCCACTCGTCCCATCCAGTGGATCAGAAAAACACCCCGATCTTCCAGTAGAAGAAGCACCACTTTGGAACCGTGGCGGTTACATATGTATATATAGTTATAGCCAAGCACATATATACTTTAACTTAGATCATCTCTATGTCTGTGCTTGGCTATAACATATATATATATAGTTATTGGAGTTATATGTTATAGCCAAGCACAGACATAGTGATCTAAGTTGAAGAGTATCGACCAGATGGATCCGGTGCCCGGTAAAACCACCCGAGTCAAGAGGATCATGAGGATCGAACGGTGTGGTGGGGGTGCGATGATCCATGGTGATTAAGGCGGAAAGGGTAGCACCCACTGTTTCATTTAGTTTGATGGTTATTCCCTGGTTGGTCTGACTCCCAGTTCCACGAGAGCAGACTTGCAGCAAGCACTTCGTCTGACTCAGTCTTTTGGATAAACCCTCAGTCCTTGATGACTTGTTTGGTCTAATCTTCAGCTATGGCCGTGGTCTGCATGGTGAAGAGGGTGCATTGAAGATCCAAAGGGATTGAAGAGGTCTGCGAGTACAACAAATCCTGACCTTATGCATCCGTGATTGTCCGGCAGTGAGGATGATGTAGAGTCTTGATCAATACCCCCATTGGCTATTAATTAAGAGTCTATACTACCGGTATGAGTTTGGTCGTTTGGGGTTTCTTTCAGTCGTAGCATATTGGAGCATGGCGTTTCGTTTGGTTTTCTCGAACCCGTGAGGCGCAGACCGACTACCCGGGTCAATTCCAAGGTCGCTCTAGGGCGCGGCGAGTTCCCGGGCGAACCGGCGAGTTCTCGGCTTTGTCGCCTTTTGCTCCCTGAGGACAACACCCATTTTCGTCGCTCAGAGGGGTGGTGGACAATTCAGCTTGTTTCGTGATCCCCAAATAGACGACCTAGTAGAAACAAGTGCCACGCTAGTAGTAACAGGTGCCTTACTATTTTGCAGGAAACCTCCTGTCGACGCCACGTGACGTCCACGCGACGGTTCCGAATATGAAACATCAGGTGGGTCGTGCCGGGCCGTCGACCGTTCCCGGTCTGCCGAACACCAAATACCATGTTGTATTGTAGAGAGAACGTTTTGTTGTTATATCCTTTGATTGTATAACATTCTTTTCTTTTTTTTTTCGGTGAGAAGATGATATAACATGGAACCAAGAAAGGAGAGAAAAGGGTTCTCTTCCTGGTCAGCACTGGAAGAGGTTCTGGTCACAGGCGTTTTGAGGTTCTGATGTCCATATGGTGGCCTTCAAACGGCCTTGGCGTTTCACATATATCTGTGGAGCAGAAGACTTGCGGTCAAAGCCATCCAATTCTCAGATGGAGCCTGGGGTCCTTGTTCTGCTTTCTACGCTGGCTTGCTTCTTTGCGATTTGAGTGGGAACTTCACATGCCCCGGCTTGAGATGCAACCTTTTGAACTCTCAATTCTTGAAACAATTCCGAATAATCATGACTTGAACGCATGACCGGCTTCTCTCAAGTGGGGGTATTTTTCACATCCCCCAAATTCCGAATTTGGCCTCCTGTCTTGGAATACAACTCTGAGTTTTCATGAGTTTCATGGCCCCAACGGTGCATCAACGGCTGCCCAATTGCAAGGCTGGGTCCCTGTGGATGAAAGAGGCCTGGCACTTGGAAAGGAACGTTTCTGTTTTGGTTTATTATTCTCACGCAGCCACGAGTCAGCGAGCTCATGGATGAACAGTAATTAGAAGCCATGTAAATTCTGTTTTGGTTTAAAGGCACAGTCTTTTCGTCCAAGACCTGCACAGAACCACTTTGCTTGTGCCTGCCGCAAAACAGACCCATTTTGGGATAGGACACTTCCCAGTGAGCTGTTCTGGTGGCCATTTGGTGCCACTGGCCATACCTAACCTGCTGCACCGAGGTTATGTCTTAACGGACTGGGCACGCCAGGAGGTGTGGTTTCTCCAGTTTGTGCGGCGTTTGGCTGACAGCGGACCGCAGGTTTTAGCCCACTTTGGGCATCAAGGCCAAGGCCAAGGGAGAAGATGCAGAGAAGACCAACACTCTAAAGAGTTCTTTTTCTTGACCCTATTGCACTACATTGCGCTCATTTTGGTGTGATGGCACTCCATGCAGTCCATTTTCTTCCTGTTTCGCAAAACCGTGAAAGCCTCACGAGGGGCTTGGCAGCTATCCAAATGAAGCAATGAGTTTCTACCTAGAGCAGGGTATATACTATATTTAAGGGCTGCCGCCCCTGCCGCCGACCCCGATTCTCAGGTCCGGCTTTTCCTCCATTGGTTGGCAACACGTCACTAGCAACTCTGTAAAGATGGCCGACAGAAGACCGAGAGGAGCCTACATCACTCCACTTAGAACATCATCCTTGCAAACAACATGTTTCGGTCGATTTCATCAGCTCCAATGCCAAAATCGAATCAGACAATATGGTTAATAATACGACAGATAAGATGACATGACATGGTCTAGTTAGGATTTAGCAGGATCAGTTAAAACATTCCCGCGTTGAAGACAAACATCGATCGGCATGGCCGGCTGTGGTGGCGAGTGGCATCAACACCTGGTCCCGCCACAGCTTTTCCCAATCTAATTCTGCTCCAAAAAAAGCCTCCCATGGTCCCACTTTGACTCCCTAACGCCGCCTCTGAATCCCTAGAAAAAAAGAAGTTTGTGTCCATTTGTCTCGGTCATCTTGGCCCCGAACACCTGGTCCCGCCACAGCTTTTCCCAATCTAATTCTGCTCCAAAATGAGCCTCCCATGGTCGCACTTTGGCTGCCTAACGCCGCCTCTGAATCCCTAGAAAAAAAGAAGTTTGTGTCCATTTGTCTCGGTCATCTTAGCCCCGAACACCTGGTCCCGCCACAGCTTTTCCCAATCTAATTCTGGTCCAAAACAAGCCTCCCACGGTCGCACTTTGGCCCCGAACACCTGGTCCCGCCACAGCTTTTCCCAATCTAATTCTGCTCCAAAACAAGCCTCCCATGGTCCCACTTTGGCTCCCTAACGCCGCCTCTGAATCCCTAGAAAAAAAGAAGTTTGTGTCCATTTGTCTCGGTCATCTTGGCCCCGAACACCTGGTCCCGCCACAGCTTTTCCCAATCTAATTCTGCTCCAAAACAAGCCTCCCATGGTCGCACTTTGGCTGCCTAACGCCGCCTTTGAATCCCTAGAAAAAAAGAAGTTTGTGTCCATTTGTCTCGGTCATCTTAACCCCGAACACCTGGTCCCGCCACAGCTTTTCCCAATCTAATTCTGGTCCAAAACAAGCCTCCCACGGTCGCACTTTGGCCCCGAACACCTGGTCCCGCCACAGCTTTTCCCAATCTAATTCTAGTCCAAAACGAGCCTCCCATGGTCGCACTTTGGCTGCCTAACGCCGCCTCTGAATCCCTAGAAAAAAAAACTAGTACATTCTGGCCCATCCGTACCCTGTGAACCTGAGCACCGGCACAGACCTTACCACAAGAGATTCACAGGCACCTGCACCAAAAACTACTCCAAAACAGACTCAACTGCTCGCACATTCGGGGCCAAACGTTGCGTCTGGATCCCTAGAAAAAAACACTTTCGTAGCATTTTCCACCACTAACCAGCCTCCCACAAAGCTTCCACGAACAGCCTGCCAAAAGCTTTCCAGCCTCCCAAAAGCATCTGAAATCACCCCTTCGCCACGGATTTAACCCATTGAGTTCTGCTCCAAACGATTGAGTTCTGGCGGATCTATCATTATTCCCTGGCGCGCTCCCCCTTGCGTCGGCCGGGGTCGGCGGATATATGTATATATCTGTAACGGTCGGTGAACAATGATCACTATTTTTGAACAAGGCCTGCAACTGAACCATCATCATCCACTGTTACAGGGAATGGGATATGATATACCCAATATACACAGGGAAGTTTCGGAAGTTTCGCCCCCGATTGCGGACTGGATCCAGGCACCCAACCCTTTCTTCGCATTTCGTTGCACCAGTTACCCTCGTGAAAACTCACACGAACCCTGTGGTCTTGGCCCCCCTGGAAGATTGTTATCCTCTACCAACCACTGTCTTTCAGGTCTATGTTAGTCTTCCAGGGGGTAGTATAGAGACCCCCTGTCATAGATAGAATTTCGTCCCCACGTAGAACATGTAGACAGGAAACCGTGCCAACCGGTCATCTATTTGGGGACAACTTGTTTGTTTTCAGCGTGACCATCCGAGAACCGACGGTCTTCATCGGCGGCGGTTCTCGTGTCGCGGAGCGCGGACTGGTCCGTCCCAGGCCGAGCATTTGGAGGCCCGTCCCCAAAGGCCGATGTGAGGGAGGAGCTGGGCTTGCTGGTGAAACAAGCAGTGAAACCATGAAGACATGGAAAAAGCCACCTATCAGAGAGAAAGGAACTGCACCTTTTCATGATCAACGGGGCATTTGTAGAAATCCGGCCGCTTCCGGCGATGTGGGGCGAACACGATTCGTGTGGCCGAACTCGACTCGGTCAGAACGGGAGAACTCGACTCGTCTGTGGGTCGTCGTTGACCAAGCCACGCGGATGGAACGACCAAACGACCCGATACCCCATCCCCCGGAGATAAGACAAAATTCTGACACCATCGCGGGAGAGTTCTTTTTTCTTTTAGGACCAGTGTTTCAACGCTTTGTGATGTTGGTTTCGGGTCATGACCCCTAACTGACAACGTTCTTCTGCCGTGTGGCCGCTGAAGCGCTGAAGATGTTCATGCTTTCCACCAAGATCTTGCAGTGGCGCAGCATGCAGAGCTTGCCCATCCAAAAACACCAGAGGTGATAAAGGTGATGAGCATAGCGCCTCAAATGAGCAGCGCCTTAGGTGAACAGTCTTGCTGGAGCTTTTGACACACCACTCGGAGTAATTGGACCCCGCCATGGCTCGAAGAATCCTTGCTGCGCTCATCTTGGGCGCCTGGTGCTCCTTCAGGCTTGCCTTCGCTGCTTGGAACGCACCGATTGCTGAGGGTCCAGGCCCTTTGGTGGGACCAATCCGCCTTTGACCACCTTTTCGCACCATAGCCATAGACCTCCCCCCCACAACGGTGTGTTGTGAAGGATTCTCTTCCTTAGGGCCCTGCTGGGAAACCCAAGGGTACCAGCCCCGCAGAAGGGTCCAATGGATGACGATAAGCATGGTAGTCGATGGGTGTTCATTGCATGGTTCATGTATACATTCAAACTCCCACTATTTTTTTTGGGGGGGGAAGGATGCACCTTGATTCCAAGCACCCAGACGCTTGCAAGCTGGTTCCCCCAAATTTACGGCCTCTATCACTGCAGGCCTCCATCACCACGGGAAGTCTTTCTTCACCTGACAACATTCCCGGAGATCCGAAGGAGTCTTCACCCCGACTCGTGGAAGAGTCTTCACCCCTGTCGGGAGTTGTTTTCTACGAGAAACACAGGTGGGCCCTGAACTTTTTCCAGGTAGGATCAAGGTGGACCACTGTGACAGAACCAAGAACAGCAGTCAAAGTCGAAGCAAAAGCAGAGGCTCGTCGGCCCAAAAACCGGTAAGCGGCTGAATGTTGCCCACAAAAGGGGAAGATGTCTTGAGAACATTCAAGCTACTACCATCATCCAATAGTTTCGAGTGCCCATGGGAGGATAGGGATGCCCAGAACATTCACTCATTTAGAGACAAGAAACTACCCTTTGTCACTCCAGGATGTTACACCACCTTGATGAGATATTTTGTCATGCAGCTGTGCGAAAAGACCGAAGGTGTTGACCACGCCCGGTGCACGAACCGAAGGAGGGGGCCAAAAGAAGAGTTCCACCCCTAGATATGTGTCCCTAAAGAGAAGACTTTCAGCTCGAAGCCTGTCTGTGGACATAGACTGTTCATATCTGTTCATCACCCTAAAGCCCTAGCTTTCACCGGGCGATTCGTTTTGCCGCTTCGCCTCGTTCCCCTCCCAGGTGGGCAGCAGTTGGTCGGGCGCCCGCGCGGGAGCGGGCTCAACTGTGCTGAGGGCGGTGAAGGGACCACCCTTGACGTTGACACCGGAGAACGTGGAGGCGCGAGGCGTTTGCTCCGGGCGAAAACTGGTGGAGCGAATGAGCACCCATGTACATCACATGGCTGAAGAAAGAAGGCAAAACGATGTTCCTCCACTTCTGGGTCCTTTAAAGAACAACATTCATTCCATTTCCAGGTGCCACACCAAAAGCGCTCATGATGTGGAAATGTGAGAAACATCACCACCAATCCTCAGGGGGGTTCCATGCGCGATAAGTCGAGACGTGATGTATCACGCTTATGGAGTGGTTGCTTCCAAGATTCCAGTCAAAAGAAGGGAAAGACGACGCATGGCACATCACGTCGCAGGCGGCATTCGAACACACAGAGTTGATAATGCATTCAACAGTTTATGATCGTATGGAATCTGGATCGGTCGATTGTGAAACACTTGGATTGGCATGGTTGACGGGTTTGACTTGAGCCCTCAAGGCCGCCCATCCTGAGGTGCGTCCAAAGTTTAGCCCGTAACGGCTAAGTTCACTCTCACTCTCAAGACTAAACAAAGTATGCCCCTGGACACTCAGGGTATATGTATATTGTATTAACTTATATTTTATATTGTATTATGCTAGCTTGGATCAGATTAGATTATATGTTATATTATAGTTATATATCTGATATATATATATACATATTATATTTTGCTATGTTATATATATATATATTGAGTATCATATATGGTTCATATAATATATATTGTATATATTATATGTTGCATATTATCTATATTGTATATGGTATATGTATCCTTAACCATCCCTTCATCCATGGACGGTTTTGACCATGTTTTGTTGGGACCTCAAAAGCCAGCACCTTTGAGAGTCCATGATTCTTAAAGTCTTAGGGGTATATATTGACATGTGTACATACACGGTTTGGGGAGAACGCAGGCCGAGGCTCCAACGAAGCTTGGTCGGGACAGTCATAGAGATGTTCGTCTCAGCTGGCCGTTTCTGCGCCCCAAACAGCCCATGAACAACAAGTTCTTTGATATTTGGTGTGTATTAGACATGTAGGACACATGTCGCAGACGAAACACAAAGATTGGTTTGTCGCTGAACTTGTGGCATTGATCTCTTGCAACAACGGCTCCACAATGGAATTTTGCTGAGGTGGTTCTACAAGAGGCACGCTACCACCACCTTCAAAACTGCTTCGGGTATGTCGAGGAGAGCTCGTGCCTTGGCGTAGTTCGAGCTCCGCTGGGCGCACGCTGCGCGTGGGAGGAGGTGTCCCGGGAATGCGCAGGGTTCGGCGTGTCGTCAGACCGTGTCGACAGTGTGGGTCCTGTCCAGATCGATGACTCCCTTGGATGACCATTTTTTCGACCAAACAGGTGGAGCACGGTGGAGCCATCCTCTTCCAAAGGAGGGGAAACGCAGGAAGTGGCTTGTGGGGGACTGTCCTGCCCCAACCGTCGAGGGT
Organism: Durusdinium trenchii; assembly: GCA_963970005.1. Lineage (NCBI taxonomy): Eukaryota > Dinophyceae > Suessiales > Symbiodiniaceae > Durusdinium > Durusdinium trenchii. Next base: position 3,421,300 of record CAXAMN010000001.1, on the reverse strand, counting down.
CAGAATCCAAGGCGGCGATGTTTTGATGTTCGGTTGGTGGTTCGGTCTTGGGTTAGGTGAAACAGCTTTCATTTGGTCCTGGGATGTCCTGGGTTTTAAGGGATTCAGGCGAAACACGAACACAAAGTTGGGATTGTTCGACTGCTTCATGGTGCATGACGTCAATTCAACTTGGCTTCCATCCTGCAGGGGTGCCGGCATCACGGGCAAGGCCGGGGTGCGATGATCTTTGCAAACTTGCTTCCCCGATCAATTTGGAAGGTTGTTTCGGGGGTTCAAAAACCCCACGCATGCGCCGGAAGATGTCATAAATCTGGGTTCTTCCATGGAGCAGGTGTCCTTTTGTGAGGGGAAATCCTTGGTTCAGAATGTATGCAGGTCACCTCTAATGGTTCAGAAGGTATCCTTGGTTTTCGCACTTCCAGCTCAAAAGTCTCAAGAGGTCGCAAAGCCATCCAAAATGGTGCCCAATTGCCAAATACCTTTAATTTCCATCGACGGTGCCGTGTCCATGCGAGTTCACCATGAATCTCGGTTTTCTCGGGAGAAAACCATCAGATATTCCGAAGCTGGGCGAAATCAGATATTTACTGATCTATCCTTCCCCTTGTCAGGGAAGACACATCCTTTGAATCTATCCCTCTGGTGGGTCCCAGATCAGGATGCAACTGGACTGAACAGATGCCACTGTGAAGGTGAACTGGAACGCAGAGGATCTGATTCGCACCAAACATTTGGATACATTTGGCATTCTTCAGCCTCAAATCACTCTGCTGACCTCCCCGACCCCCCGTGAAAAACGTGGTTTTGCTTTGCCCAGCGCGGCCCCAAACCAAAAGCGCGGCCCTTCGCCGCACCGCGCGGCCATTCGCGCAGGTGGATTTGATGGAAGTGGAAGGCCCTTGCGTTTTCATTCACCTCCATGGTGCCTTTTGGCACAACCGTGAGGCGCGCCGCGAGAACCGAGACCGACACCGTGCGACGCAACACCGACACGTTCGGCTACCCATCGAGATGAGACACGACGGGAGTCTATGAACTGCGGAATGAAGAGGAAGGTGCGGCGAGTTTGAAGGACACCAATAAAACCACGTGGACATGCAGATATGTTCTTTCCAACTGAGAAGCACACCCTGATTGGTCATGTTTTCATCACTTGGCTTTCTTTCCCAGTGGGGAACCCATTGGAAGAGCTCTCATGGCGGCATCGATGGGGAGGGATTGGACTTGTGGTGGGCACCACGAGTGCCCTTCACAGATGTGTTGGCCAACGGAGGGGAGACCTGGAGAATCCACGTGACCCGTGGTTTTAGCTCGTTCGGTGACCAAAAAGGAGACCGTTTTTGACCAGGGCATGCACATGCTTGAGGGTTGACCGTGAAGTGGCTCCTTTCGCGTTGGAAGGAGGCGTTACTTCTGCTCTGAACGGGGCTTGAGGTCACACACTTCGAACTTTTGGTTTTCAGTTAACGCAATTGTCTCAATGG
>CAXAMN010000001.1:3402718-3419288 GCA_963970005.1 Durusdinium trenchii | reverse complement strand
GCAACCAACTTCCGAGACTTCTTGTAACCCTTGTTAAACGCCAGGACGTCTTACGGCGCTTGAAGTCTCTTAGCTGAGTTTCGGTGGGTTTTGAGGGCCTCCAGGTCCGAGTGAGGTTGGTACTGGTAAGGGAGGGGAGCTTCCGGTAAACCTGGGAGCCGTGCATGTTGGAGGAAAGATCTCACACACACACACATAATCCAGTATTTCTGTTTATGCCAGAGTGTAAGCCTTGCATTTTGCTTTCAACAGTGCTTTCGCTGCTGGTTTTATCTTGCGCGCTCATTTGAGACGTCCTTAGCTGAGGGTCCCCTGCTTCAACTCCGAGTTGCCCACCACGACGAGGTTGTGGGTGGCATAATTCCCCACGGCTCTTTTTCATAGGTGGCCCAAAAAGCTCCAGAACAGGGGTTTTCCAAAAAGGGGCTGGAAGTGCTGCCGTGCTCGCAAGATCAGACCCACATCGATGCCGAAAAAGGAAGATAACATCAATCAATCAATCAACATCCCCCTGTCCATTTCCTCTATGACAGAGGGAGCCCCTCATATGGAACCGTCACGGGGGATCAATCAACCATTCGCAAGGCTTGGCTTTCCGAGTGTCCGAAGTGAGTGGAGCTTCTGAGCGAAATCGCACCTCGGTTCCTCGGAGAAAGAAACAGATCCAGTTCCTGGACCCAGAGACGGTTTTTTTCACACCAAAACGGGTGTTCTTGTGTTTTTTGCGGGACTTCTGCAGGCCTCCATGCTTCCATGCTTCCACTCGGTGACAGTGTGGTGCGTCGTTTTGCAGCGGAGAGTCTCGACCGGTCTCCTCGACCGGTCGGTCGGCGAGGAAGTACCTCATGCAGCGCATCCCGGAGATCGCCGAGGTGGACGTCTCCGATCCTGACGACCTCATCGACGAAGGTGGGTTCCGCAGGAAGTTTCAGGGGTTGGGGGGAGTGGTTGGGGCAGATGGGGGGGGGGGTGGTTTGGTGATTGGTGGTTGGGAGGTCTTGAAGGAGCAGAAAGGATTTGTTGATAGAAGAAGAAGAAGAAGAAAAAGAAGAAGAAGACTCAGAATAAGAAAAAGAATAAGAAGAACAAAAAGAACGAGCAAGAATCACCATTGTGCGTTTTTCTTTGTGAACATATGTCCTCCCATAGAGGCTTGGTTATCACAAAGAAGAGTCAAGGTTTGGCAGCCCTAGTTTTGCTGAATGGCCTCTCCTACTGCACGGGCTAGAGATCAAGCAGTGGACTTGTTCAGGGGGGAGCAATCAATACGTCCGCGGTTCCAAGCAGGTCCAATGCACACCACAAGGTGGATCAATTGGACATGAGCCCACGGCTTTGTGTTGAAGCTATCTAGACCTCATTTTTCGGGGGTGGGTGAAGTCACTGAATGTACAGCCACAGGTGCAGGCGGACAGACCGCAAGTTTGATGGGGTAACTTGTAAGCTTTTCTTGGGAAGGAGCGCGTTTACCAATCTCGACAGGACCATCAATGCTTCGAATGCAGCAACTTTGGGATTTGAGCGATCATTCCCCGGCTCAATGACGAAACTGCACCCCTGTAGATGCTTGTGGCTGGTGCTCCAAAGATTTGCCAATTGCCAAAACTCCAGCCACACCAGGTGCGGGATGGTCCAAGGTACGCGCTCCGACACCGCTCCCTTTTGCTCTCCAGGCCGAGACCGGAGCGGAAAGTTTTACCACTGCCGCACGGAGGAAGTCACAGTGAACGAGAGACCTTCGCCCCAGGGGAACCGGTGAGGTGCGAGAGCACGCGGTGCTTTTCACCAAACAGGTCTACTCTGTCTCCGGGGTCTTACTCTGTTTATATAAAGGGTTCCATGCCTGGCCTGGATGATTTTGGCTCTGTCTCCGGGCTTGCGTTCCTCGGCCGATGTTTTCTTTGCCTGCTCTGGATACACTTGGCCAGATGTTTTTACACTTGTCTCCTTAGGTCCTTGTCTCCTTGCTTGGATACTCTTGGCCGATTATTTTACACTTGTTCCAGTTGTCTCCACTTGTCTCCCACTTGTCTCGTCGTGACTGGGATGCAGATGCCTACTTGGTCACATGCAATTGGTTTCGTCACGTGGAAGCTGCCGCTGCCCCTTGGAAACAACAGGTATACCGCAAGTCTGAGTTTTCACCAGCATATTTACTGTGGGCATTTGGTTTGCACAGGTACATACTGTAACATTTCAGTTTTCCATCAATCATTTACGTGGTGGATGAGATGTCAGATTGATAGTTTCGAGTATATAACGTTTTCAAGTTAATCCACCTCTATTTACTCCTGTTTTGGAGGGTCAGTTGCCATCCTTGTTTGCAAGAAACATTTGGAACTTGACAGCCATTGTTTTGGTGAGTGGTCAAGGCAGAAGGGCTGAGGTGGGAGTTCTAATGAAGGAGAGAGCCGAACTACAACTATTTGTTCCTTGCAAACATGTTACACACACACATGATTTTTGTGAGGGACATTACACAGGGGATAGGGAACTTGGTCTATGGTGAAGATTCCTGTGCTTCCACACTGTCCGGTCTATGTTGAAACATTCCACAAGTTTTTCAACACATAAAAAATGCGATTCTAGAAGGGAAGTGCATCCACTTGAGCCTGGAGCCTGGTGCAAGAGTTTCAGCTGGGTGATAGATATGGTTCCGGCTCCCACACGTCAGTTGTCTTTGCCCAACCAGCAGACGCCACGGTGCGAGTCGAGGGTGAACATGTGAACCCCATGATCGAACCAGTGAACTAGAACCCCATAGAGCATTTACGACTTAAATGGAACAAACACATGGAACTCAGAGTTTGTCTTAAATGGATGTTTAGTGGAAACATGGAACTCAGTGTTTTAGTTCACTTGTTTCCATTTTGGCCTTTATGGTGTTTTCCATACACTCACAGGGAGAGAGGTGACTTTCCTGCCACACATTCGTGACGCCAAGATCGTGACTGACCACGACGGAAGCATCTATCTCTGAGTCCGCCTGACATGATGCCGGTGCAGGATGCAGTTCTCTGGTGGGTTCCGCTGATCACAGAAGAATGGGCTAAACCGAACAACTTTCTCAATGCTGTGCCCCACTAACATGAGATGGGTCTTGTATGGATGCTGAGAATTGCAAATATTAAGGGTTCGTCGGGCGAACCATTATGCTGTTCAGGGAGTGATGAACAACATCATAAACCCATGTCCCTCACTGAAGAAAAACGACACACTTTCCAGATTTCTGTTTCTGGATCTCCAAGAAATGGTCAGACAGGGCTTGGTGCCATGAGAGTGTGCCATTTCCACCGCACCGCCGAACCTGCTCTGTACAGATGTGAGGCACCTCCGTCCGGCCGACTGCGAAGATGGGGAGATTGGACCAGATGAACAGATGTGGGGAGGAAGGCGGAGAAGTGGAATGATTGAGACCCCACAAAATACCGGGAGAAGTAAAATAACGATACTGGAGTTCGTTTCGATGCTCTTCCGTTTAGGCAGTGCTTCGGACGCACGGATGCCGCGTCTCGCAATTTCCCACTTGTGTGGCAGACTTTGCTCAGACCCTTCTGTTCGCTCGCGAAGAAAAGGACCTCACACCCGAGCTGGGCTTTGCATGGGGACTGTTGGATGGATGTTAGCAGTGATGTTCAGAATTGTTGATTGACACACACACACACATGAAATGAGGCACGCGATGATGAGCCCTTTTCAGATAGAACTGCCGCATCAGTTGAGATGATGAGATTCTTAGGATTTCATCCTCAACTTGTTGGACAATTTCTTCACAGTTTGATGATGTTCTTCTAAGGTGTGCGAGATTACACTCCAAAGCGACATGAACAAGTGGAAGCTCACCGTTTCGTTTGGAAAATCTTCATTCTATCGATGCGTGCCTTCGGGCCTACTCAGCAGTTCCATTCTGCGCCACCAGGTTTTCGTGGATGAAACTCACCAGATGGCCGCAGGGATTTTTGGGGTTCGTGAACTGACCACTTCCAGTTTCACCCTCTTCCAGTCCACCTCCCCCGTCGGTCTCCACCATATGCCCCGCCTTCATTCTTCGCTCGAGGCAGGTTTTCCATGCCAATCGAAGGGAGCCGGGCTATGAGGACGGAGTACGTTTTTGCGTCTATCAGGGCCGCCCATTAAAAGCTCCAAGGGCTCTTAATGGACACCCCTTAGCGGCGGGCTGTGGTATTGGACCGGAAGACTTTGGATCGACGATGGGCTGATTTTGGTATTGGCACCATCTTGAGCACCCCAGATTCCACCACATGGTCTCCAAAGTTGGGTGGTTTTGGGGTCTCGTTCGCCGTGGTGGCACTCTTTTCAAGCCGTGTATTCACCAGAAAATGCGGATTTCACCGCAGTTCATTTTGACAAATCATAACTAAGATGATGATCCTCCCCGGTTCTTGCATCTAGAACCTTGGTGTCTCGCAAGAAGCTCAAAGGGCACACACACACACACACGCCCCCAAATGCTGTGATCTCCGATCGCCCTGAACCCATTTCAAGCTTTGGCATGTTGGGCATTCATCTCATGGTTGTCATGGTTCATTGTTCCCAAGATGACTCGATGTTGTGATCAGACTGCAGCTCCTTCAGCTCAAATTGAGCACCCTGTGACCTGCAGGGCGTCGACATGCTGAACCAAGCACACCTCATGAGCCTCAGCCTGGAGACTCAGGGGGAAGAACCCACACCAGGGTTGTGGGGGGAGCTTCTGGTGGGGATGGAACATGCTAGGGGGATGTAAAAGTGGGGTGATGGGTTTTATGATGTTTTATGTGTAATGCCAGGGTGAGTGGTCCTTTATACGTTTTGGCGGTTTTGGTGATACTTTCATATTTCAGGTCTAGACAGTCCCTTTGGTGTTGCCTACGGTATCGCCTACTGCCTCAGAAATTGCACGTTGGTGCCCACATGTTGAGACGTTTTCAAGCCTTTGAGTCCTTGATATATATATATATATATTTTTTTTTGGGCAAAACGCACGTCCAATCCTTCTAAAGCCGAAGACTTCTTCGGCCACTGGGGAGACCGGTTGGGATTTTTCGAGAAGAAACGTGACGAGGTCTCGGGGGAGGTCGCCGCAGGGTTCACTAGGGCGATGGGACTAGGGTTGAAGGAGAGGTGTAGACCAGTTGTCCTAAACATGGAACCAAATCATTCGTGCAAGCGTGAGCTAGTCCTGGGTCCATACTAGTAGCTTACTCCCTAGTAACTAGTAGACGCCTACGCAATTAAGCAGTAGGGGGGCAGAGCGAAGCATTATCGGGAACAAACACACGGGGAGTGAGAAACTCCCAAAACGTCCGTAGACTCTTGATGAAACAAACACCCCATTGGGAGGGTAAAACCTCTTCCAAAAAACGGGTTGACATATAACTTATACTCATCAAGAGCCTAGCTTAAGTTGAGGGAGCATTGCAAACGGTGTCTTTGGAGCCTAGCTCCAGGCTCCATCTCACCTCAAACCTCGCAGTTGCAGCCCATGGATCAAGGCGGCGCAGGGACACGGGGGGGGGGCTCCAAACCTCAAAGCACCAGGACACTTGGCCCGTGAAAGAACAGAATGCTCAACCAGGGAGGTCAGATGGTGGACTGGCCAGGTTTGGACCCATCCCCAAATGGGCTGAGGTTTCAAGAGACTGGTTTTGGGTTGATGAATTGGGGATGCTTCCGATGCATCTGCACACCCTGGCTTCAGATCCACCTGATTTCAACGCATCTATATCTATATAGATGTGTATTAAATAAGGGAGACCTCTCAGTTCGACCTCCTGGAAGAAGGGACCAAGACCCATGGTTGGTGAATTTTTGCCCTTTTCGCGTTACAGATGTTGGGGAATTTCCTGATTTCCCTTTTGGTGAAAGATTCACTCGGCTGTGTTTGTTGATGCCGAAACGTGAAATGGTTGGATGAGGAGGGGGAGACCAGAGTCTTGGAGATTTACATTTCCTTCGCCATGTCCACTGGATATATGACTCCACTGTATGATCGGACATTGAAGAAGACCCGACTTCGTCGGTCTGCTTTCGTGATGCGTGATGAGTCTATTCGCGCTGACCGTGTTAGGACAGACCTCAGTTCCCAACTGAGGGTCTCCGTGCAGTTCTTTCAATGGTTGGGTACAATGGTCGACCTTGGACCCTTAGTGTGTCAAAGGGGTGGCCTGAAGAAGTTGGGCTTTCATAACCCCACCTTTTATCTTTGTGGAAGGTGCAGCTAGTCAACCATGACAAAGTTGCTGAGAATTTATGGAAGTTCTTTCATGTGGGTCGGAAGTCTACCCTGAACATGAAAGCAAGTTGGAAGCCCTAACTCGGGGTGTCTGTTCTTGCGCCTGCCTCACGCTAAGCTGGGGGTGGTCACTGCATGTCGCCGACTGCATGAAACAGCAAAGGCCAGAGACCCATTGGTTGGTTGTCCCCCTTCTGTATTGAAATAGACACATCCTGTGCTGTCCCGTCCTGTCCATCGGCGCAAGCCCTGCTCCTTTTGATCTCTCAGCCATTCGTTTGTCTTGAATCTAGGTATCCTCCAGGGAACCCACAGAAATGATGCCTACTGAGATGTAATCAAGAGGAATGAGGCAATGCAAGACTAAAAGCGTGACGTTGTCTTCAAGCTTCTTTCTTACATCCACCACGCTATACTATACCTGACTTGCTCAGTCACACCCCAGGTAGCCTCCAGGTGTTCAGGTCGCGACCTGAACCGTGCCACGGGCGTCGGACTCTTCAGGCTCTGCCCGCTCGGACGACAGCGGTGCGCCCCCCATAGACGCCCTTTCCACTGCGTGGGAGACCTGGTAGTTTTGCTGGGTCATGAAGACGCCTCTCCAGGTGAAATCACGGCTTCAACTGCTAAGAAAATGCCTTGCACGGCCCTTTTTTCAAAGACTCCGCACCTAGACCCTGAAAAGCACTGCTGCAAGACATTCTAGTCATCAAGGAACGGGGAATTAAAAGCCTGTCACACCCCAAAGCAGTCATGTATCTAGGACTTGCGAGAGAGTGGGGGGATGCTCCAGCAAGGTTGGAGCCCGTTCAAGCAGTTGAAGTCATCAGGAATGCTGATTTGGCTCACATGTCAACAGCTTGCGAGTTTGTTGCGACTCACGAGTTGTAGAAGAAAGGCTTGTTTGAAGGACGTGCAAGATCCATGTGTCCCCACTCGAAGTTCTTTTGTCTCAAAACGATGCTCACCCAAACCTTTGGTGTAAGGAACTCGTTCTTCAAGCGGTTGGTGGGGGATTTCCGTTCTAGGCCGATATCTTACTGATAACCTGCTCCACTTCAGAAGTCTGTAAGTGCTGCCAGCAAGAGAGGATGATTCATTGCTTCTGAGGAGGTGCAGGGTGGTGACCATCAATGGCAATGGTATTTCCTGCTACCAGCTATGCCCAGCGATGGTCTGGGGGTCACCTCAAACAAACCCCCAACATCCAACAGCTCCCTAAAGCCTCATGGGTCACCAGATTCTCAACTTGCCTGGTTCATGGTTCAAAAAAGGACTGCGCAATTATCAACCCATGCTAGTGATGTCAAGATGTTGGAAGGACGTCAGCAGGGTAGCTTCTTTGAGCCAGAGACTGGCGCGAAGCCAAACACCACAGCGCGTTGGGTCACATTGGACGAGTAGTCCGCAGAAATCCACAGAAATGGGCAGCACCACAAGCCATGAGTGCCCCAACCCAACCACAAGCGCCCACCACATTCATAAGTGTCTTCATCACCTTCTTCGCCCACCAACCCAAGTATCCACCGAGACTCTGAGGGACGTTATTTTCTTTCTTTTTTGAGATGAACTCTCCCAACTATGATAGAACATTCCATATCCAATCAAAACAGAGGTCAGATTGGTTCAATCCACACGCAACAAACACTTCGTCCCTTCCAGCATCATGGATGCTCGAAGAAGTGCCTACGATGAATCTGCTCAGGCGCGTCTCTCCCGGGTCATGACATTTCTTCGAAAGGTCCCAGATGATGTTTCCGGTTCAGGTCGTGATGTTGTATTAGTATTATATAGTATATTTTCATACATATATATATATATGTGTATTTTTAAATGTCTATTTGTCTATTATATATTCTAATACTGATTATTGTTGTTATTGTTATTCTTATTGTACTTTGTAAAGTGCCAGGACGCATGGGTCGGCCCCCTAAGGAATCAGCTATAGGCTGTAGGCATTATCGGTTTAGGATATTAGGGGTATTTAGGGTTTGCACGGTTATTTGCATGGAATTGCTCAGAACTTGATCATTGTTGAACGTAAATTCATCGACCTAGTGAACGTCCCTAATCGCCAAAGCCGATGACAACACTTGAAGTGCCTAGTGACGTCCTTTTCGGAGGATGATTTGCAGGACTTTTGGGTTGCCCCCTCATGGGTGCTTGGGGGGAAACCATAGACCACCCGTTGGGTGGTGCTGGTACTGTAACCTTTACACGTTTGAATGTGTAGTTCTCGGATCCACCCTGGTTTCCGGGTCTGAAGCCTCCTGTGGGCGAAAAGAGAGACCAAAGAAAGCTTACTGAGCCAAGACGAGGGGCGTGTGATGTTTGTGTGGTTGGTTGGTTGGTTGGTTGGTTGGTTGGGCGCACTGGACTGATCACAGGGTCTGAAGCCCCAAACGGAGAGCTTTTTCATGGATGACACAAAGGAGGAACATCCCATCGGATGGAAGCGCAGGAGCAAGCTACTGACCATCTACCTCGACAGCACTGTGATTTCAGAGTAGATGGCACTGGCACCCCAAGACGTCTTTTAGATGTGGGTCCATATAAACCACAAACTGGGGGATTGTGCCATCTACTCTCAATCCACACACAATAACAGTTGACACATAGCGATTGGAAGTCGTACAGCACCTGGTCCTTGGGCGGAGGCGATTCGGAAGCACCTGGACGACCTAAGAGTTGAAGTGGAGCAGTTGGAGGCCTTGGAGATGCCCTGTGGATGGCTGGCGGCGTTCGGTTCAGCAGATCCAGGGTACCTCATCCGTTCGTTGGTTGGAGGTCTCAGAGTGTGAAAATCAATTCTAGGGAGTTCCTGCGCCACCGACAATGTGGTACTTGCAGGTGTTTGTTAGAGAACTTGAACCCCCGAGGCTTCAGCAATCAGGTTATTGGTTAGATACTTCGCCTCAGAGAATTCGCCAAGGTCAGGATTCACCAACCCAGGTCAAAGAGAAAAAGAGACAATTCGCCAAGGTCAAGATGGTTCCCTACACAGGAGAGTGTGTTTTTCAGGTGATGGTGCCTGGTGCCTGGTGCTGTTTTCCAAACACTTGACACGGGCCGCAGTGGCCACTGAGTATTCTACAATGGCTGGCCACATGAGGCAGACGTCTGGCTGCAGTGGCCACTTCTCCGATTCAGGCATCAAAGCACGAAAAAGAGACGATGTAAGTGGCATGGCAAGTGGATCATCGGCGTGTGATAGGCAAACCATAGACATCAACAGTGGACAGTTCACCAAAGCTCTCAGTTGTTCTGTTCACTCTGATGGGACCTAAGGAGAGATTTGACAAAAACACCATGCTGTCTTTGGTTCCATTGATCTGCGCCACTCTCCCAAACATCCACCACTACAGGTTGCCCAACGGACCATGACTGTGTGTGCCTACTGCATGTCCAGTCGTCCGAGTGAATCCACAGGGGACACACCCGTCACCGCGCTCACTGGTGTGGAAGGCCACAGTGAAGGAGCTCCAACAGCAGGCAGGTCTTCTCAGCTGTGATCGAGGATCGACCTAATATAAGCGGTTGATAAATAGAATGCAGAGGTAAAACTGAAAGCCATCCTGGATCCGAGGGTTTTTGTGAATTAAGAGTAAGAGTCTAGTCTGGATCCGAGGATTGGTAAGTTCTGATCTGCTCTGCAGAGTCGTTTTGTTCGTGAACTCAATCTGCAATCAACCCCGCAGAGCCACCCTATGGCTGTGTTCGGTGAGAAAACACCGTGTATACAACCGTGTTTTTGGTTAGGTTTTCTCAGCAACGGATGCATGGCAAGAGCCCCCACATCCACCGTGAACCGCCTCGTGTCGCTCCAGGGTCGTCCGAGGGACGAAACGAGCGGGGGGAGGTCCTTTCGGGAGATCCGGTTCGCTTTTGGCAGGCTTGCCCGGGTGACCCTGGACTCGTTTTTGATCGATGGAAGTAAGAGGAATTCTCTTTTTTCGGGTTGCCTCAATAGACCATTTTTGAATGTAGTCTTGGGAATGCGGGGGTATCGATTACAAGGACTACAAGAGAGTTTTTGCCATTCCTGATTTGCTTGGGCGTGGTGATTCACACTCCCAGCATTGGGGGCATCAATTCATTCTCTATCCTCCAACTCAAAAGGTTTGGGTTTAAATGGATCAGATGTGTTAACTGTCAGTGAAGATTCTAGGATTCATCGGATCAGATGGACGAAATAACATGATGTTAGGGAGGATTTGATGAAGCTTCGAAGATCCCTTTTTTTCTTAGTGAAGATCTTTAAACTTAGAAAGATTTCATACGATCTGATGGCCGGACCGGACTTTGTCCAACAGCATCTGTATTTCAGAGTTGCGGACCGTTCCATGACTTCTCGGGTTCGGACCGTCTCCGGTTTTCTTCTGAAGACCCATCCGGTTGCGTTCCAAAAGGAACGAGCGACAGACAAGGACAGACAAGACCGACCTCGTCTGGGGGGTCTACAAGACCTAGTTCTTGCTCACGTCTGGGGTCCATCAAACGTGGGTTCGATGCTCCCAGTTTGGTGACAGCCACGGCAGCCACAGTGGTACTCTCAACAAGAGTACTCAACCCTACAACCCTACAAGGTGATGCTAGCTCTTCCATGCATGGCGGTCCCTTTTAGACCCTTGGCCCGGTCAAGGCCCTCCCAAAGACGGATGCGGCCAAGCTCACTGCCACCGGGGCGGCCTCGATCAACGTGGGCGGCGATACCGGCTTCGTCTTGAGCCGTGACATGGCATCGTCCGAACGGCGTTGGACGACGTGAGCACGCAGCTGTGGACGACAGTTGACCGACTGTTGGCTGAAGAGTGGGTCGAGAGTGAGTCATTTTGGTTGGTGTCAACCAATGGCCCTTGTCTAGAGTCTAGAGAAGGTGAACTGAGGGGAGCATTTTTGAGGGATCACACTGGAAGAGTACCACCTGGAGAGAGATATGACCTCCGTAGCAAGAGGTGCAACTGGTCAACCATGTTTGAATTGGGTGTGAGTCTCAATGGCTGTCCTCTACAGGCTGCGCTGTGACATTGGAACACACACGCCCACACACACACACACTCACACACATAGACAGACGAACCCTTCAAACATGTTGGTAAGATTTTGCTACATTCTTCCACATTTGGGGACATTCTCAGCCACATCACTCGCCGTTTCAGGCTTAAAAGGACCCTCAAACGCGATCCTCAGGGCCTCAGGGCCTCAGGGCCCGCGCTTTTGCCGTCCGACTCGTTGGGGTGGAGTGGCGAGCTGCTGAGGTGACCAGTTCGAGTGCTTCCCAAAGAGCTTGCTGAACTCGGTGTGCACGGGGCGCTGGAGCTCTCTCCATAGCCTGGACCAAGAAGGGCGCATCTTCCTGGATTTGGAGCGCCCCCCCTGGGGCTTGGGCAGGGGGAAGACGGGAGACAAGACAGGCTCTGAAGCAAGACGGTAAGTTCAAGAAGCCCACCTAAAGCAGAGAGAGACCAAGAAGGTTTTAAACGCTGGAGTTTTGCTTACCCACGATGAACCCCTGAAGGCAGGTTGTGCTTTAGGACTTTCCTCTCTTTCTGGACCATCGAAAGGGTCACCAATGGACAACCCTGTACCAGGGCCCCCATACACCTTAACCTCTAAGGAGCTATAGCTATTAGACACCCCTTAGGGGGCCCTGGTAGGTTTTCCACTCCATTGGACATCCCTTAGAAGTCCTAGGAGACCTACTTAAGTCTTCCGCACCTGAGTTCCGCAGGACCCCGCTCAGTTCCGCAGCATCCTGGACTGGGCCTTCGTGACTGGGCCTTTGGGGTCGACGAAGGGCCAACTGGACGAAGTGGTTGCGCTTGCACAAAGCCCACCCTGTGGATCCAGGCAAACCACATCAAACCACCACACACTTGCGGACTGTCAATCCCGCGCCTCATGGCCCTTCCATGGGTACCGGAGGTTAGCAATTAGGTGAGAAAGATTGTAATTAAGTGAGGACTGTGCACATGAAATGTTACAAGCAATGCGTCTGTACATCTGAAGTGACATGGTAAGACTGTGTGGAAACACACATGTAAACAGTAGTCAATTATGAATTAAAGCACCTAAACCGGCTCGACGAAAAGATCCAAGCTGCACTTCTTAGTCACCAGTTTCTTAACGTGTCTCTGGAAATCTGCCTGTGTTCAAATGCATTTTCCTTCAAGTCTGGAATCGAGTTATCGACCGCACACACCACGGGCATGGGGAGATGCACGTTGGCAGGACACTTCTGCCCCTCGAGTTTCGCATACTGCGCAAGTAACGAAATCACCTTGTCTTGGTTAGGACAACGGGGTGTGGCCCTGATTCCCCCGACGAAGCTGCGATTTGTTCGTTGCGTGAAAATTTGTAGCTTGTGACCTCTTCTGACCGACGGTCGAGTGTGGCAATACTTGGACCTCTTGTGACTGGAAGTCAAACGGGACTGGATATTTCTTGGTTTTGTGATGAATCTATCGAATCAGGTAAAGCACAACAAGCTCATACGATGTGATTCCGCTATAATGAAGAGGTGACGGTTCATCTGGAGATGGCCATTCAAGCAAGTGAAATAACTTCCATACCTGTTGAGAAACTTTACGCGCCCAGTAGGAGGCATCTTCAGCAGCTGGATGCAAAGGCATGATAAGTTTCCATGAGGAGGTTGTAGACTTCCAGGTGCATAGTTTATCGCGCAACTGAGCATACAAGTCAATCGTTTGCGTCTGATCATCTGATAAACTAGCCGATTACTTTTCCAATTTAAGCAATGAGTGTAATCCATTCAGGTCTATAATAACCACGGGAAACCACATCAAACTGTAGACCGACCGGGTTCCGGGCCGTTGGCTTCCTTGCAACTCGTAGCTTCCACTCGGATGGCTCCACCACTGGATGGGAAAGAATCAGCTTGGGAACTCTGTTTCTCTAGGGCTCCTGGCCCATATCCTCAGGTTCGGTGGTTGAACCCGCTGGGCACCCACCCCGAACTGCCCGTCTCTCCAGACATTTCTCTTACTGGCTGGAGTCGGCTAGAGCAACAGCTGCTTGAAGTGTAATACAAAAAGGGTCAACATGAACACGACTTCCACCTCAAGCATTTCCGACCATTTCTAGGCCCCAACCAATAATGGTCCATGCCCGTTTCCTCTTGTTCTCGTCGTTTATCAAGCGTCGACGAGTCTCAGGGCGGGTGTCCTTGACTGCCGGTCTAGGCTGGTCCAGGTTTACTGCCGGTCCAGGTCTACTTTGGCTCAGTCCAGGGCTGTCGGGTCTAGACTCTTCAGTTGCGGGGAAACTGATCGAGGATCGTGCTGCGAAATGAGGAACTTGGCCATTATGTAGACGGTTGATGAATCAAACCATCGATATGGATATTATCTTCGATGTAAATAATATGATGTAATTAAACCGTCTAAAGTTTCCGGGCTTTGACAGCTCTGATTGATCAACAGTATACTACTTGACGCTACATGATCCCTGGTCAAAGAGAAAGCTCTTGGAGCAAGTAACAAGGAGAAGAGAGCATTCCATCTCAATGCAGAGCAAGGACACTTAAGAAAGACCACCTTGGAAGCTGAGGAAGCATGACCAACACCGTTGACATGACCCACACTTTTCGACCGTCGGACAGGGCTTCCAGAAAGGTGCCAGTTATCTGGCTTTCATCCACAGCCCAGAAAAGATAAAACACGACTCACAGGCAGTTCTGGTAGTTCAGCCGCCTGGGTGTGCTTGGCTTCCCCCCCCTTCCGCTGCCGAGTGGATGGACCGCGGTTGAAAGACCGCCCGAGGAGAACGCCGAGCGGGGGCCGGAGCGTCCACGGCTGCTGGCGGAAGCTTCCGAGCCGCAGACCTGGGGCCTGGAGACTGGGGAGGGGGGGCTGGAAATGGATGGGGAGGTTGGAAAGAAAGCGGTGAAGGATCTCAAGGACCTATTGGGACCTAGACTCAGGAGCTGTTGGGACTTGGAACTTCCTTTTCCAAGTAAGGATGGGATGCATTTGGGCTTACCATACCACCACAACATAGGTAGCCACGAGTTCTAGCCAATCTTGGGAAACCAGTGCCCTGAACCATAGGGCTGTGTTCGGAGGTACGGTGCCGAACTCCTATAGCTGCCCTACCTGCCCTTGGGGGGAAAGCTCAAAGATCCCCACATGTGGATCCATATATGCATCTAATATGCCTTGATGAGTTGGCCTGGAGCCCACAGATCCCATCCGAGTTCCGCCTCCCTCGGTCTGGCGTCCCCTTCGGTGCTCCTCTCGTCACCGGGACGCCCGACGGAGCCGGCAGGAGTTGTTGATCCGCTTCCTCGGTCTGGCGGACGATCGGACGATGGAGCCCAAGGCGCCGGGAACCCGCTTCGGCGCCCAACCGCGGCGCCCGTTCAACGGGCGGGGCGCCCAACGAACGGGTGCGTCGGTGGGGTGTGTGGGGATGGCTTGATGACTGCTCCGGAGAGTCGGAAAGTTGGACCAGTGACCTTCCAGAGTTCTCCTCCAAAGGTCACCGGAGTAGACTGACTGGTGCTGAGTATGGAATGAGGAATTGATCTTAAGGTCCTAAGGTATATAGTGAGAAGTCATTTCCTTATTCTATGATTCTCTACCAAGCACCAGCCAGGAAATGGCAGATGTGATGGAGCCCGAGTTTCCGGAGCGGAAAAGGCATTCAACAAATACGAACACATCGTTGTGATCCCTTCGCTGGGGTGATCCCAGGAAGCGTTTGGATTGTGTCTTGAAAAGAAGGATGCAACTATAAGAGAACTTGAACTTCACAGCTTCCCCCCCAAAAGCTCCACATCACACCTTCCAGATTTCGAGAATCGCACCCGGGGACCCCGGACCCTGACCCAGCACCGAGCCGGTCGTCCGGCGGGAGCCGATCCAGGTGAAGATCGACCCGGAAGATGGCACGGTGTGCACCTACCCGGAGCCTCCCGTCAGCTTTCCATGACGGAAGACGCTTTGGGGACAGAGCATGCCAAAGAGCGCCGACTCGAGGTGGTGTCGAAGTGAGGAAGCGATGTCTTCCTGAACAACAAAGTTCTCGGCATTTGACGCGATATATTATATTATCATATTATATATATATCATTTGATGGGTGGTTCAGTTCCTTCATGATACTTTAGGGAGTGGAAGGGTGGGATCACCCTTTTCTCTTTAACATCACCTCACAGCGTTCCTTTGTCTCCATTTTTTGGCGGTTCGTGGCCCACCAACCCGCTGCCCAGGGTCCTGTGCAAATACGGCAAGGAGGGGATGCAAGAGACACAGACGTTCGATGGCCAGGGGTTGAAACCTTGGTTTGAAGACTAGTAGCGATGGCCTCCAAGCTACTTGCGATGGCCTCCACCTAATAGCTTCTTGCTACTAGTAGCTAGTACTTTCTTTTTTTTGTGTGACATGTAATGTGTAGATTCCATGCCCATGGAGTGGTCGTAGAGCTCTCGGATCACCTGTTCTAGCAATCATATTCCACTGCGATCGTACTCTGTTTCTGTGCAGTGTGGATACCACCAGGACTACACTGGGGACGAGATCCGGGACTACTGGCTCTACACCATGGACCAAGCGCGAAATGCCATGCCCTGCTATCGCCCTGCCACTCGGCACATCGTCACCTTCTTGGCAACCTCTCAAGGTGCAAAAGGTCACGTTTTGGTCGCATCTAAGAAGGTGCCTGTGTCAAGGACATGGAAGGACAGCTTTTGTTTTCAAAGCCAATCATGGATCATGAAGGGAGAGGGCATGGCTGCCCAGCGACACCACCCTTTTGTTGGATGGCTTCATTCAATTTGGAGGGGGATGAAGAAGCTCTGACCCTTCAGCGATTGGGCTTTGCAGCTCGGTTGATTCTTGAGTCAGCCCGGCATCCACGGCTGAGACGAGTGTTTCTGAGGTGGTTTTTGCTGGCGTGCCCCTGAGAGAGCCCTTTGGGCTGCATCAACTCTGGGTGAGCCGAGCAGTGCCTTGAACACCCTTCAGCAGCCTATAGAAACATACATCAAAGTTGGACATGACTTTACACGGGACAGGCTCATGGGTCCCACTTTTGTCACAGGTACATGTACTTTCATGGTCCAGTTGCTTGTTTTGGAATGGCACTTCTATTGGGCAAAATCATTGAACTTCTCTCTTTTTGGTAGACACAGAAGTAAAGCACGATGATATTTGATGGCTAACATCGTATATTTCTACTACTACTACTACTACTACTACTACTACTTGAACTACTACTACTACTACTACTACTACTACTACTACTACTTGAACTACTACTACTACTTGAACTACTACTACTTGAACTACTACTACTTGAACTACTACTACTTGAAC
>CAXAMN010000001.1:3385092-3402708 GCA_963970005.1 Durusdinium trenchii | reverse complement strand
ACTACTACTACTTGAACTACTACTACTTGAACTACTACTACTTGAACAACAACAACAACAACAACAACAACTACTACTACTACTACTACTACTACTACTTGAACTTTGGTTACTTGAACTACGTAGTTACTGCCGTTACCGCTACATCGTGTATTTGTACTTGACCTTTGGTTGGCCTTTAGTTCTTAGATCCTTTTTGCTCCATGAAGTCGACGACCCTTGAGATCTCGGAACAAACGCACCGGTCTGGCTTCACCGGGTGCATGAGGTTCAACCATCGTGTCGGAAAGTGAGCCTCAGACTTCAAGCGCCCGACGTTTTGATTTGAGGAGACTCTTGACCCCCAAAGAAAAGCATGAGGACCCTCACTCCTGACAGGTCCTGCATGAAGCACCACATTGCGAGCTGCTTTTTGATGGGCCAAGACGGATTGCGGTCCAACCCACGCCTTGAAACCTGATCGTTTGGAGGCTCCTCCTCAGCCCTAGTCATGCTTGTACGAGCCTGGTAGCCTCTGCAAGTTGACCGAAAGATGGCCACAGCATACATCGCACAGATCGGTTGAGGCCCGCTCAGCAGCACATGGATCCGCTCCTTGGAGAATCACGGGAGGACTTTCTTAGGTACGCCTGCTACACCCTCCAGCTGGGGGGTTGGTCTAGGATACCAGCAGGGGTTGAAGCCGACCAGTTTTGGCTCAAAGTTCAAACACCCTGACACCACAAGATTCATGAGCATCTAAGCAATCACTAGGGTATTCATGAGTATTCCTATTTTTATCGACATCGAGGCGGGTCTATTAGATCTGTTGGGTGGCCTGTGTCTGAAATTCCTGGACACGAGGATTGCGGGAATTCACCAACACCCTGCGAGGGTCATGAAGCCAAGCGATGGCCTGAAATGGTCAGTCGCCCAGCCCATCCCCCTGGACATGCCTCCAGGCTGCGCCAGGTTCTGCAGCCTGGCGAATGCCTACTCACCGGTCTCCCATGGTCTCCCTGTGTTCGAAAGGTTGTTCTTTGATCAATCAGACCCTGTACGTAGCGCCGACACCGATTCGGGATCCCACCCGCGTTGGCGAAGAACAATGCGGCGCCAAACTGGCAGTCTGTTGGGCCCGGCCCTGGCGGTTGAGGTTGTCCTGCTTGCTGGCGGATCACATTCGTGCGATCCAGGAGGGAAACGACGTTCCGGTGTCGGATGCAAGGGAAGTGGCAGAGATGATCGAAGCGATCCCAGGGGTGACCCGAATTCTCAGGTTCTACATGGAGAAGAAAGCAAGTCGTTTCTTTTGTCTCTTGAACACTTGAACACATTGTGTTCTTTCTCTTCCTCTACTTTCACATGAAACTTGTGGATTGGTCCGCACTTTTGAGAGGGAGCCTTTGTGCTCCTTTTGGGAGCAATGTCTACTCCCAGAAAGGCAGTCTAAAGCGCACCCTCCCAAAAGCAAGACGTGAGCATGTGAGCAGAGGTGGAGAAAACAAGGCTCCATCCATCCATCCTGTTTTCCATGGTTCACTACTTGAGACTCTGCAAACATGGTGCAGGAGAGCCTCCTTGCGATTTTCCCATCGGTACGACGAAGTGCTTGGAAATGAGACCAGAGCATCCATATATTACACCCGGGACAATTAACCTGGAACCTGAAAATGGACCTTTGGAAGACTATTTTCCTCTACAACCCAGTGGTTTTCAGGTTCCATGTTAAATTGCCAGTGTGTAGATACCTTGCTAAGCTATTAGGAACAAGTACCACGCTAGTAGTAACAGGTGCCTTACTAGTAGTAACAAGAAGCTAGTGGAAACAATAACTAAACTTTCTTTCTCCCTTTCTCCACGGCCGGAGGACGAAGGTGCTGAACTCCGGCAACGGCGGGCACAAGCGCAGGACACTCCGTGGGCCCCGGTGGGCCACCGGCGCAGGACGGTGGGTGGACCCCATCTCTGAAAAACCTTTGGTTGGGGCAGAAATCAATAGAAATCAGCTTGGACTCCCTGCTGAAGTGGATGTTTCGAACGAAGTCTTTTTTTGATGCTGAAAACAAAAGCATGTTGTTCCTGCACCGGTTCTGCTGCGTTATATTCCATTCTTCCATCTCAAATGGGCTGTGACTAGAAAGAGTTGCTGGTTGGTCCAGGGACAGGAAGCGTCCATCAACACGGCGGCAGTTTCACAGGAACAGGTCAGACTACATAATATGGGCATCTAAAGATTCAGCTTGAATTTTTCAGTTTAGAGATGTTCAGACTGAAAGTAGAGACTTGGAGGATTGAAACACCTTTGACAAGTGGATTTCCCAGTCGGATTTCCCAACACCTCGCACTTTTGGATCACGGTGGCTCTTTGTTTATTTCGTGAGCCGGTATCTTCTGTTGAGCAGACTCTCTCATGGAAAACACCGAAATCTTGGCTGGTCAACTCAGCATTGATATCTGAAGTTGGGAAGCGAGCCATGTTTCTTTTGATTCGATCGACTCAACGGATAGGCCAAATAAAAGCACCCTTTTTGAGCAAAAAGCAAAACGAACTCTGGGTTTGTCATGCACCTATTCCTTGGTAGTGACTGGTAGTGCTCCAGTTCAAGCTCGGAGGGTTTGACATGCATCACAGCTTCTTCACAGACTTTTTGGGACCTTAAGTCATCCATCGGAGAGTTTCTGCTTGTAGTGGCACACACCTCTGGCTGGGCTGGACATTCCCAGGTATATGCAGACGGTTTGGGAGATCCAGGTGACCGACCCACACCCATTGGCAGTCACGAACCGTCTTGGTCCGGTTTCGCGAACGACGAACCCCCGGAAGATCGGCAGGAAGAGCTTGAAAGCTTGGAATCCGAGCGCACAGGAGCGAAGAGCTGGTGGAAAGAGCTGGTCTCATGTTTGGATGCCAAAAGGTGGTGCAAACATATGTGAATCATATGTATTCATATGTCCCAGTTTTCATGTATGCCTTTTTTGAATCCAGACCTGTTTTTTCTGTTCGATCTCTTTTCCTGGCGGTGATTTGTAGAGATGGTCCGGTTCTGGTGGCACCCCCCTGTAACGATGTACAATGCTACCATGACCTACGAATAGGGGTATGGGATGGACATGCATGCTCTACACCCTGTTCGGGGAGGGTTCCAAGTGAAACAGGGAATAGGAAGGCCTTTGAGTTCGACCCCATTGGAAAGGGAACACTTGACTCTTCAACCCATTGAGCCGCTTAGACTCCCCCTGTACTCTCCTGATGGATCGAAGGTCCAGGTGGATCCAGGTGGTCGATATCTCCTTTTTGGGTAAGAGAGGTAGTAGATAGTAGCCACCAACCACCTTATAGAATGTTTTCTTTTTTTGTTTCCTTTTTATATCTCATTATCTATTATGGTAATTTTTTGTTTTTTTTCCTCACATTTCGAAGCGACTGCGGCCAGGACTGAAGTTGCTGGGTGGTCGAGCAAGCCGTGTCGACGAGCAGCCGCCAGACACTTGGCGTCTACGGTTCTTACTGGAGTAGAAATGCTCCCCTGGAAACTCGTTTCTAAGACTTCGTTCCGGCAATCGCCCCATAGAAAACTCTAAAGGAGACGACTTGGCACTAGAGTTTTTGAGATCTCTTTAAAGAGAGGGTACCCTTCTGAGCAGCAGAGACTTCCCTACTGTCCTCTCCTTGCTCGAGATCTTTGATCTTTGAAAGAAGGCACTCGACTCAACTCGGACATCAGTTGGGGAAGATCGACCGAATCAGTTGGGGAAGATCGACCGATCCCATTCAGTCCCATGGAATGTGTTTATTTTTTTTTCTGCAGCAATGCGAAGAGCCCACTTTGTGGCCTTTGTATTGTTGGGCAGACCGAGAGGCATCATGAACGGCATGTTTCGGGGAAAGGAGGGGCATCTCGTCTTCCGATCACTGGAGGACGAGATCAGTAGATCCAGCTGGAACTCTGAAAACATCCTGGACGGTGCAGGAAGACGTTGTCCATCAAAATTACCGCCAAGATCAGGTGCCACTGTATATTGCTGGTGTGCAGGGTTGCAACTGTGGGTAGATGCAGAGACTTGCTCTTTTTAGGGATTCTACAGGACGAGATTCCGGACATGTTTCTACCAAACGACTTTACTGATCTTTTCTCAATGCAACATCTCAGCTCAGGGGACGTTCGTTGCCATTTGACTTAAGTGTCGGTTCACCTGGTGCACCTGGTTTCGACCGTTGGTTGCTCAGGGGCCCACCGTCGGAGTGGTGCTCGGTGCTCGGTGCTTGGGGACGACGGGTCACCGTTGCCTCGCCACTGAGGACATCGTTGGAGCCTGAGGACGACGGCGGTGGACCGGGGAGCGACCGGGGCGACCACCTGCTCGAAGAGAGCGGCAGTTCTGCAGTGTTCGTTCGTTGACACTGGAGACATCTGGAGGCCCATTCAGGGGGCTGAAAGAAATGGGAGACCCATGAGACGTGGGGAGGACTATCCATTTTGGGAGTACCAAAAAGGTGAACTTGCAAGATGGTTGCCCTCGTCTCGCAGATGGTTGGGTTGAACTTGCAAGAGAAATCCGTTTTTGCCAGGGTGTGATGGGTTTGGTGATGGTTGGTTATGCTGGCCCAAAAGCAGGTTCTGAAGTCTGAGTCGGGCAGAATGTCAGGCAGAATATGGTACCTTTTTTATGCTGTTGGATTTGGAACCCTTCATTGTACATCTATATCTCCCAACATGTCTTCACACATCTTAGTCTTAATCTAAGCAGGCGCTCACGGGAGCTCACCGGATGCCACCAAAGGGAGCTCCAAGCCAGCCACACGAACCAGACCGGCTCTTCAGGACTGGCCGGTCGGAGAGACCTCCCTGCCCCTTTCTGGGTGAGTACTGATCCGGTCTTTTTCCCCTTTCCTCCTCTCTCAGCAATGCCTGGGAGGCCCCTGTTGAGGGTCTACATATCCCTTGTTGAGGTCTACTTCAACGCTGCCGGCCGCGTCTTGGCCACGAGCCGGGCGACGCTTCTGCATGGCCGCATGGCTTCTTTGATGGACCGGATGGTGTGGCCGCCGCTACAAGCGGCGCTACGGTGGTGTAGAGAGGGGCAGAAAAGAGATGCGCACCAGCAAAACACCCCAAACAAACAGCCCCAAATGAATCAATTCTGACCAAAAAGCTGCCAAGAATGACCCAAAGAGGCAAGACATGGGATCGGCCGGTATGGATCTGACATGGATGTGAACGGGCGGATTGCGCTCTTTTGTGAAGGCATGGGGTCATCCTGATAGGTGGGCATCATGAGCCACTTGAGCCACTGCCACGTCTGTGGGTTGTTCAATCTGAAGCGAAACTGACAATGTTCATGTCATGTGCGGTGCCACACAAGAGTAGTAGTGATGGGGTGGTGTGGCAACATTTCGGGAAGTTATTCTTCACTACGTTGCTTGGG
Source organism: Durusdinium trenchii (assembly GCA_963970005.1). Lineage (NCBI taxonomy): Eukaryota > Dinophyceae > Suessiales > Symbiodiniaceae > Durusdinium > Durusdinium trenchii. The sequence continues at coordinate 3,397,299 of CAXAMN010000001.1, read as the reverse complement.
AAGTGGATATCACAGCAGTCATCGGGTCCCGTCCTACCAGCCGAACATGCAACTTAGCCACACGTGCGCATGCAGCATGAGTTCACCTGCACCCCTGTCAACATTGCTTTGTAGAGAAACATGGTTTATGGTAGTTATTTTTGGGGTGGATCTTCAGCTTCTGCTACAACCGTAGTTCTGCTACTTGCTGGCACAGTCCAGACCGTCCTTGGCAGCTCTGTCCGTCTTCCACCGAACCAATGCGGATCCGTGAACGACTGAGGCAAAGGTTCGATGCTGGAGCGCTGGTTTGGTGACATGACGATGCTCCGCGTTCGTTTCGGATAGGTTTCGATTGAAAAGGACGGTGTACATGTTCCACCTTGTAGTATTATTGTTTTCTAACTTGTAGTATTGTAGTATTGATCTACCTTGGTGTAAATGATCGTTTTTGCTGATTTCTTTCTCGGGCTTGGTTTCTAACTCCACGTGTATTGTACTGTCATGTGGGTTTTTTTCCTGCTTCTATTTTCTCGGGGTTCTCGTTGGAAACATGTTCTCGGTGCCGTATCGGATCCACGTAATGGCAGGAACCGCCATGTCGGGAGGAGTCAGGAACGCCATGAACGCCATCGCGTCCCAACCGTCTGCGGGGAAGATGGCACTTTCGACCGATTTCTCGGGGGAAGATGGGGGCATTGATCTACATTTGACATGCATCTGAACGGACATGGAAGACCAATACGTGGTGTCTATTGGACTTCAGAAGTGCATGATGGGTCCCGAAGAACCCAAACACGCTCTTTGCGTCGCAAAGAGTTGGGCTCGGTTGAAAACGGTTCCCCTGGGTCACCAACCTAGGGGTATGGTACCATGCAGCTGGACACTTCCTTCTCTGGTTCTTCCCTACAGGACTTCTCAGGGAATGAAGCTCGTGTTCCGGGAGGTCCATGACGTCCTCGGGCCTTTTTCCTCCGAAACTGGGATGTGACCGAGCCCAACTTGGAGGTCTTCATGTCCTGGTTTTGATCTGAAAAACCGGCCATGCAAAGAATGCCCTCTCACACACCCAGAGGTTTTCTTTCTATTGGTGACACCATACCTCAGCCTAATTTCCTCCATGAAATGGGGGTCAACCCTGATCGAACGTTTTATGGGTGGGCGGCCATGGGGCCCCCAGCATGTGACACCCAAAGACACCGACATGTGACAGGTGTGACACCATGTGGGGTTCCGAGGGTTCTAGACGAGTTGCCACAAATTGCTTGAACCATCGGGTCCTGGCGGTGCATGGCACCAGGGGACCCCAGGAGTGACCACTCGATGAACAGAATTCCTGTTCGGGATGTGAACCGAAGGGTACTGCGCTTTGACCCACGGTCACATGGCTCCTTTGTGTCCAGAATGCGCTTGGTGAAAAACGCTGGTTCGGGACAATCAGGTGGCGATTGGACGGTGCAGGATAGCGAGAAGCTGGGACAGGCCGTGCGGATTGATCAGGCTGGGCGGAGTCGTAACGGTGATCGGTGTGGCTGTGTGTGTGTCTTTTTGCACAGGTGGCTAATCGGTCCTTGAAAGCAATTTGTGGATTTTTGCACCAATGGGTTTGGGGGCCATCGTTTCTGATTTTCTCAATGCAGATGGAGGTTTTCTAGAATCCTGTTTCTTTTCAAGCGGTGCTTTCTCCACAGGTGTGGGTGCTTCCTTGGCTCCTCAGCGTCCCACTGCTATGAAGCGTTGACACCGAAGTGGGTCAGGCATCTTGAAAGAACATGTTTTATAATGATGCAATACTTCCAGTGATGCTGAAGGAAGGTGGTCCCTGCATATCAGCAGCTCTTCCTGCGGAGCAAAGGGCTCCGGGCCAGGCTGAGCGTGGTATCTATTTCTGGTGAGTGTTCTAGACACTCAAGCTTCTTGGCATCTAGTAGGGAAAGGGTGGGAAAGGATGTTCCAACAATACAAAGTGATTTTGGGCGTGTATCAGAACGAGGAGACCCCTGCGCATCCCCATGTTAAGCAGAAAAGCCCTGTCCTACTACAAACACCTTAATGGGGAGAAGGACATGAAGGGTAAATCGTAAACCAACCCGATCTTACCAATGTCTCCATGATTCTCCCATGTCTCACTTCCACACCCACCTGGAAACAATTGGTTGTTCCAATATGTTCCAAAATATGTGGCTGGGGAAAATGGGTGAACACTTCGATATGCTTCCAACCACGCATGTTTTCTATCGTTTTCCCCTCTTTCAGGCAGGCTTCGTTTTTCTTTTGGTGCAGAACATGGTCCCACCGCGGCGCCTCGAATTCTTCGGTGCAGGATTCGGAGACCTTCGCCTCCGTCTTGCAGATCTTGCGCTTCCATCGGATCTTCGGGCGCGGACGGCGTCGGACGACGCGGGGACCGTGGCGGACCGTTGTACGCGCGACGAGAGCGACAGGCTCGAAGTGAAGATCGAAGAAAGCTTGGACCTTTGGATGGGATTGCTGATGAACTATCCCTTTTCAGGCTTAGGGCGGTGGGGCAACGTGTGGCGCCACACGTGTGGCGGAAACTCGTACAACTCGTCCGTCGTCTGCGGTCGGCCTTCGCCAGGCCGACGGCCCTGCCGGCAGGGTATCCCTGCCGAAAGGCCAAGCTGCCGTTGCTGCGGCAGGTGGGACGGGTACGCAGCGACCGCCTGTGCCCGCCGAGGGGCGTCCGGTGGGACGGGACCATGAAGCCAGGGACATGGCCCTTTTCTTCGGACCGAGCGGGGCGAGCTGTCGGTCCGATCTTCGGAGGCCCTCTCCTATTTTCAGCTGGAGCAGGTGAAAGGAACTGGCAAAGGCGCGGCGCGGCGAGTGGTCCGTTGGAAGGTACCATTTCGGGGCACGACAGGAATGACAGGTGTCACAAGCTTTCACCTTCGGCTTTTGGGCGAACTCCTTCGCTGACCCTGGAGGGGGAATCGCAAAGTGAGTGTGCAGTCGAAACGGGGCGAGGACTGCAGCACACAACAAACAATCTTAGATCCTTGGATGAAAGATGTTGAGTACTGTAACTCTCTTGGATCAGCTTAGCTTAGATGATTTTTAACTTTCCACCAGCAACCTTGGACGCAACTCCCCCACCAGGATTGTTTTTGGGAAATGATGAAATAATGATGACTCTTCTCTGATGATCCTAGCAAAACTCTTGGCATGCAAGTGTTTCTAGAGAAATTCCGACAAGCGAACCAGGGGACAGCCGATGAGGCCTGGAGTATATGGGTTTATGAGGACAGGACCAGCTAGGAGTTTCAACTTTCAACGGGGTGCCGAACTTGGAGAAAGGCGGTGCTCATTATCCTCTCACCTATAGGGACTATGAACGATTCCCTTATACCGACCCTTGATTTACACATCCTTGGCGGCCAGCTGTCAGCTTTACCACAACTCCACCCACACCGACGTACGAATGCCCTGCTCAATCCAGTCCACCAGGTCCATCCAAATGCACCTCTCGTGCGTTGACTCCGCTCCGTCACTGGGTGCCCGGAGCCCTCGCTCCGTCACCGGCTTCCACCCCAGGTGCCAAGGGGAAGAACTCGGCCTCGGCGTGGCTTTCCCCACGGATGCACCACCGGGAAGAGGCGCACCGTATGCCGATCAATGCGGACGTTCCGGCGGTTCCGCGAAGCGCTCGTTTTCCGGCGGAGGCCGAGGCCAGCGGCTTTTCCGGTGGGTCCGAACTGAGTGCCGGTGAAGCGGACTGTGGATGGTGCCGACTGGATGGGGTTGAACATCTCACATTGACATGGGGATCCTTACTACCTACTTACCAAACTATCGCAAATTGGCATATGTTTGGATGACGGGCTTTGCATCGCGCGCGGATCATCGTGAGGTTGCACGGCCCAATCCGGGTTGGAAAAAAACCATCGCAGACAACCGGTACACACAACCCCAGAGCGAGCCTCCCAAGGAACTGCCTGAGTTCGTTGGGAGCAACAGCTAGTCTGTTGGGACTTCGCATTGTTTTTGGGCCTTGAAAAAGCCACGTCCGTTGGCGAGAGGTCAGGTGCACGAATTATCATGGTACCTGGATGGCAGTCCCGATTTCGGATGACCGTTTGCCGAATACCAAACAGGTGGTGAACTCCACTTCCATGATGATTCCAGGGAGTGTAGCCGAAGTAACACCCAGGCGGCCAAAGTAGAAGTGCTGATCCCTTGGGGAAGGCACCATGTGACACTAATTGTAAGACAAACATGAGACACGGAGCATGATGGAGTTGGGCTTGTTTTGAGACCAAGACAGACACGGCCAAGAACTAATGATCTACGACTGCAGCACTGGCCTACACTGTCTGCTACAAGTTTCTTTTCACCATTCTTCGCCTCGAGCCTTGAAAACCCCTGCAACCTTGAGTGGATTGACCGGCCCAAAAACGATTTTTGTCGGACCTCACCTCAATGCGTGAGGTCCCACGGGTCTAAGCCGGCCAGTTGTGCAGGTCTATGAAGCCTCTTCCGACACCAACAGCCCAGTGCGTTGGGAAGTGGCCGTCGAAGTGGCTCTCTGAGACAGCTCCATAGCTTTTTGACCGATGAACATCACTGATGTAGAAAGTAGCGTGGAATGTCCAAAGCAATTGATGGTTTTGTAAAGGGGCAGCAAGACATAATGACTAATATAAGCAACAACTATATATGAGCAAAACCTGGAACAAATTAGAACAACGTCGTCCACCAGATGTCCTTGTGGGAGTGATGGATTCATGGATGGGAATGATCACTAGATAGAAAGAAGCCACTGATGTATCAAGGAAGACATGTCGACCAATCCATGGGGCTAGTGTGTTTTCCATTGTTTTCCTAGTGTGCGCACCCCTCCTTCCCTATGAACCTATCCTCTTCCATGATGTGCAGATGGTCAGGTCTCCCCGGTATCAGAATAGGTGGTGACAGGCTCAAGATTTGGCACATGAACTGCTGTTTCGGAAGAAATCCCCTCTCACCTTGGATTGAGGGGCCTGGAACTAGGACCCGTCACCAGTTTTGCTGATCGGACATTTCGAGACTCCCCTGTCCTATGGGTCCATACTGTCTGTCTTTTTTCTCGGGGGTCTGGCTGGGGGGGTTCTCCCTCTATTTTGCAACATACCCTCAAAGTCGCATTGTTGAATTTAATGATCCCTTTTCAATGATACATCTATTGTTAGTTGGGCACCCCATATGGCTAGCAGTGGGCACTCACTGGACCAAAACCCAAACACACACGGCTCACTTTGTCTTTTGATATTCTTAAACCGATGTTGATGAGGTTTGAGAAGAACGTGAAATTCACATGTTGCTAATTATATATATATATAGTAAAACCTGGACCTTCCTTTGGTACACATAAATGTGTTCTTTTGATTTTTTGGTACATATAGGAAATTAAAATAACATGTTATATTGTTTGATGACTCTTCCTTCACTCCAAAGGGCTCGAGTCGCTTGACTCGGATGGACTCGGATGTCCTTCTCTTCGGACTCGATCCATGTCGACGTAGCACACGGCGAACTCGGTCGATTTTATGCTTCGGATGGTCCCGGAACCCTCGGATGGCGCGGTTCCGCCATCTCCTCTGAACTCTGAAGTGTTTAAGGGTTTTGGGCTGTTGTTGTTTGGACGTGCCATCATCCAAGAAGCCCTCTGATATATATAATATATATACTGTACAATATCCGTTTTGTCACCCGCATGCATGGACGATATGTTGGCACCAGTGACTCCAGGGGTCATCCTGAAGCTGACACCGAAAAACCCGGGTCGTTTCACCCCCGGTACTTTCGGTGGGCCCTTGAGCCGGATTTGGTTTGAAGGGCTGGAAAGTGCGGTCGGTCTGAAGGACCGGCAAAAAGGTGAATGGCTTCGGGGAGGCACGCCATTTTCGGAGGACTTAGCTATTTTGGGGGTGCTGAACACTTGGAGTTGAGTGAACGATATACCTTGAGTTGAGTGGGTGCCACTTGACCCAATTTCCGGACACCGGCTGAGGGACTGGTGCTTCAACGGACCCGACGGACTGGACGGATGCACGGAGTTTCCTTCCACCTTTGTCCGTCTTCTCGTTCCAGATAGACCGTCCGAGTAGATATGATGATCAGCAGGAACATCATAGAACATCGGACTCTTTCCAGCACTGCCAGAAGACTTGACCCTTTGTTTGGTGGGCTGTCCTCGTTTGGATCGGGTTTGGGGGGGCGGTTTTTCCCGCCATCGCCGCCGCCGATTCTCGACCCACGCAGGCATCCTCCCACAAAGACCCGAGCGTCGGGTGGTGACGAGGCGGGAGAGGACGGTGGGCGGGGTTGGTGACTGAATAGGAAGACATCGTGTACCTGGCGCAAGAACAACCACAACGACAACCATCGTCTACCACCCTGCCATCTGGGTGGACGGCTTGTTGCAGGTCTTTTTTTGTTCCATCCACCCAGATTGGACTTATTAAACATCGGACCCATGAAGAAAGCAGTCTTTTTTGGCAGCGGGGTCCAGCAACAGCAAGGGAAAACGGATCTTAACTGATCTTGCGTGGACAGCAAGCGGCCTTGGCTGGATGTTGCCAACACATCCCTGTTCGGCTGTGACAACACATCAGTCCAGGAATGGATAGTCATCACAAAAGATTCTCCTTGGAAATTCTATTTTGCTACTCGTGGGGGAAAGGACTAGTCGCTTGTTGCAGATCGCTTGTTGCAGATCTCTCCATCGATGAACTCTTGCACCCAACTGAGACTGAATCCTCGTGTCCATGAGTGTTTGTATCTTTGCATACTCCGGTGCTTTTGCATATTCCAATAGACTGATGATACTGAGTGTTTATATCTTTGCATGCCATTGCATGCCCATTCCACAAGTTTGCCATCGGGATCGGAACCTGGTGGGGACGGCCCCGCCAGTCACCTGGATTCTCATCATGTCTCACCCTCCGGGTCAAACGCATGGCGCTCAGAATAGGTATATAGTCATGAATGTTGGGAACCCAGTTCGGATCCTGCCAGCTGTGGCCAACTCTTCCAAAAGCGAACCAAGTGTGGGGTGTCCACCACAGGAGAACTGGGTGACAACGGTTTTGTCTTTTTTGGATCGATCCGATCCCCAACAGGCCAGCCTCCGTGCCCAAGTTGGATCTCACCCAGATGTCTCTTGGAGTGAAACTGGGGGAGCAAATACGAGGGATGTGGGACCGGTGTGTCCCGAGGTGGATCGGAAGCCCCAAGGGGTTTGGGCCCCCAAGGGGGTTGGGCCGATTTCCCTTGGTCCAATGGGGTCTTTGGGAGGTCTCTTCAGGTGTTCCTTCAACCGTCAAAGTGGCCAGGGGATAATGCGCACGGAATACTCCAAGGGAGCTTTTTTACACATGCCCACGAGCAGCCGCAGCGGCCACAGAGTCTTTGGGTTGTGGTCTTTCTTTTACAGTCACGAAGACCTCCCAGATTTGCCAAACAGCAATGTGTCGGCATGCCAATTGATGCATAAACCCTCTAAATATCTCTAAATTGAGAACTTATCCGGCTTGTGAAAGGACCTCAGCACCAGCGACCGTGTTGTAGATCCAAGGCGCATGCTTTTCATTGTTTTCTTCAAGAAAGGCTTTCGAGAGGTGGTTAAATGATCTAGTTTGGAGGCCCGTGGGTGGAGACAACATGACTTTGTCGTCGAAAGGCATGAGTTTGTGGCTCTGAACTCTCCACCCGGGTCGCGTTTTCAAAGCCGCTGGTTTGGGCCCAGAGCAGCAAGGCAACAGCTGCTGGAGGAAGAAGACTACGAGGAGGCGACATTTGTTTTTGGTGATGGCGGCTGCTGCTGCTGCTGCTGCTGCTGGTGGTGGTGGTGGTGGTGGTGGTGGTGGTGGTGGTTGTGGTTGTTGTTGTTGTTGTTGCTGTTGCTGCTGCTGCTGCTGGTGGTTGTTGTTGTTGTTGTTGTTGTTGTTGTTGTGACGAACGGAAGAGATCATCTGGGTGCAAATGCCCAGACCGGTGACCGGTGATCAGTCAACCAGCTTGACCGGTGAAGAAAGGGGTGGGGTCTAACCGGTCCAATTCTAACTGTTCAAAGATCTGGGAGCATCTGGGAGTAGCACCATCCATCCATGGGGCTGACCTCCACTGGACGGTCCAGTTCGGTGTCGGAGGATCGTGGTGGCTTTGGTAGCCGGTGCCTGGTGCACGTAGCATGTCCCTGTTTTACATTTTCGACTCACTAACATGGTTTCGTTGAATTCACCCCCCGTTTGTAGAGGACAGCAGTCTTCCACCATGGGACGCCATCCACGTAACCATGAGTTCCGTGGTTCGTCAGAAAGTGTTCGTCTCTTCGTCAGAGAGTGTTCGTCAGAGAGTGTCCTTTAGGCGGATGGACGCAGACGGCGTGGCACGGTGAACGTTGGTCAGAAACGCAGACGAGCCATGGCACGTCATGGACAGTCTGAAGTTGTGAACAAAGACACATAAAGAAACCACAAGCTTCAGCTGGTTGAATTGTCCAACCTCATTGAATGGGGGGTGTTTTTTCGACGGAAAAAGGTTGGGTTCAGCGGCTGAACAGACTTCTTTATGTCCAGGGGCTCGTGAAGAACCAGGAGAGAACCGATGATACTCTGACCCACGCGATAGATGAGATTCTGTCTTCTGTTATTATATTTGCTGCAATGCCCAAATGGATCCAAATGGGTTGACTCAGAAATCCGGCATTGGGCCATGCCCCGATCCGTGCTTTCAAGCAATCATTCACCAGGACTCCCAGCTCCTTCTCCTACTTCCAAACCCGACAGCATCCCAACAGGCGGAGCAGGAGGATGAGGCCAAGCTGTCCAGGTTTTCCGATGGACGAGCAGACCTTCATGCAGCTTGAGATCTCATAATCTCAATGAACCTCCCGAAAAGGCACCACGAAATGACTGATGAACTCCACGAGAGTCAGTTCATCCAAACAGATCCAAACAGATCCAAACAGATAGGTTTTAGTAAGTCTCCTCAAAGTAGCCTCCCAACCTGAGAAGGGATTGCTGAGGACGATGTCCCATACAAGCTACAGTAGATGGACAAAATATTGACCTCCCTGAGCTATTGACTGCCACAAGCCTTTGAATGCCGTTGGGGTTGAAACTTGTTTCCGTCATCATCCTCCATTTGCTGAAACACTCCTCGTTGGTGGAGCTTTTTGGCGGTGGGAGTTTATGTCATCAGGTCACAGTCCGAAGGGTTTGAATATTTTGCCAATCTTCGTCCGAGTGGGCAATGTTGCTACCATAAAAACATGCTGGAGACATCTGGAGACCCATTGCGCTTCAAGAACATGACATCCTATGTCAATGTCAGGAGCTAACTGAGATACCATAGGAACAACTCCTTTGTCATCAGGCTGGAATGTGCAAAGATGACCCTTTGACACATTTATCGTTGATGTATGTTGATAGCATGCACAACGATATATATATATATATACACTATATTTGTGAAGAGCGTTCAATGTAGATGAAAGGAGAATTGTACAGTATAGCATGTACATGTTGACTTTGACCTGACCGCAGCCCTTGTGAGTGTCAAGAAAAGTTCGAATGGTAGCGGAGCAAGGGTAAGGGCAACCCCCCTTGAGCTCCAGAGAAAAGCCCCTAAGCTTTGGAACCCAAGCAGCTGAACCGGTGACAAACTGTTGTGAGCTGCACTCTGTACCCCGTACATTGTGTCAGAAGGACATTATTGTGCGGTGACAATGGAGGAGTTAAGAGAAATCCTTGAAGTAGAGGCCGGGAGTACGCAAGCAACAGCACCAGCAGCTGAGGCAGTAAAGAAAGCAGCTGAAGACAAGAAGAAACTAACAACTGATTGGTCAAAGTTGATCACACAGCCCAACGTATTTGATCACATTGCACAAGAAGAAGAGATCAAAGCTTTCAGAGAGTGGTCGGGTATTTGAGAAGCATCTATGCTCAGTAGATGAGGCTTACATGGAGGACTTGAAGGAAATTCATGACAAGCCAAATTTGAATTTTGCATTGACTTGCCAACTGGAGAAGAGAAGACCAGGTGCATCAAGCTCTATGGACTGTTAGCTTCGTTGATGAGGGGAAGAGCACTACAATTGGTGAACACTGTGGAGGACTCCAATGGATTTGATGCCTGGAGGAGTTTCCTACAAAGCTTTGAAGCCTACTTCAAAGGCTAGAGGACCAGTACTTTTGGGAACAGCCACTACATAGCCAGCATTTTCAATGAACAGTGCCCTACAACCTCAACTGCTTAATTTGATGAGACGGTCAGCGCAGGGACAACAATTCAAGAAGAGTTGAAATCTGCTATTCTTTTGAGGTGTGCAGGTGGGCAACTCAAATCTTACTCGAATTTGACAATTGGCGACAATGTTCAATACTCAACTTTGAGGGAACAAGTGTTGCAATGGGTTCGTTCTCAGCAGAAGTGGGCTACTTCAATGGTTGCAAGTAGCAGTGCAGACTATCAAGGACCCATGCTCATGGACATTGATCGAGTCCAAGATGCAAAAGAAACAAGATGGAGCCCACGAACCCGAATGCAAACACATATGTCAATCCACTGTGTATAGAAAGAGACACAGCCGGTTAGATTATCTTTTTCACACTCCGGTACGCTGTTGGACATCATGCGCTGGGGAATCCACCACCAAGGCAGCATGTGCTGGGGACTTCACCATCAAGCTCCGTCTTCGTCATGAAGGGTCTTCGTGTTGCATTCAAATCAAGCACTGGCGTAAAGGTTCTGGCAAATCCACATCACGAAAGAAACAACGGCATTGTCCCAAAAGCTCGAAAAGAAGCACTTGAAAATGATAACCGTCCACATAATACAAAAAATCCACAACTGCGGCTGTGGGACACTCTTAAGGGACACTCTTGTGAGACACTCTTGTGAGACACTGTTGCGGGACACTCTTGTGGGACACTCTTACGTGACACTCTTGTAGGACACTCTTGTGGGACACTCTGGTAGGACACTCGACACTCTTGTAGCACACTCTTGTGGTCTTGTGGGACACTGCTGCGGGACACTCTTGTGGGACACTCTTACGTGACACTCTTGTAGGACACTCTTGTGGGACACTCTGGTAGGACACTCTTGCGGGACACTCTTACGGGACACTCTTGTAGCACACTCTTGTAGGACACTCTTGTGGGACACACTTGTGAGACACTCTTGTGGGACACTCTATAAGGACACTCTTGTGGGACACTCTTGTGGGACACTCTTGTAGGACACTCTTGTGGGACACTCTTGTGGGACACTCTTGCGGGACACTCTTGTAGGAAACTCTGGGGCACTCTTGTAGGACACTCTTGTGGGACACTCTTGTCGGAAACTCTTGTGGGATACTCTTGTAGGACACTCTTGTGGGACACTCTTGTAGGACACTCTTGTGGGACACTCTTGTAGGACACTCTTGTGGGACACTCATACGGGACACTCTTGTGGGACACTCTTGTAGGACACTCTTGTGGGACACTCTTGTAGGACACTCTTGTGGGACACTCTTGTAGGGCACTCTTGTGGGACACTCTTGTGGGACACTCTTGTGGGACACTCTTGTAGGACACTCTTGTGGGACACTCTTGTGGGACACTCTTGTCGGAAACTCTTGTGGGATACTCTTGTAGGACACTCTTGCGGGACACTCTTGTAGGACACTCTTGTGGGACACTCTTGTAGGGAACTCTTGTGGGACACTCTTGTGGGACACTCTTGTAGGAAACTCTTGTGGGGCACTCTTGTAGGACACTCTTGTGGGACACTCTTGTAGGGCACTCTTGTGGGACACTCTTGTGGGACACTCTTGTAGGAAACTCTTGTGGGACACTCTTGTAGGACACTCTTGTGGGACACTCTTATAGGACACTCTTGGGGGACACTCTTGTAGGACACTCTTGTGGGACACTCTTGTAGGACACTCTTGTGGGACACTCTTACGGGACACTCTTGTAGGACACTCTTGTGGGTCACTCTTATGGGACACTCTTGTCGGACACTCTTGTGGGACACACTTGTGAGACAGTCTTGTGGGACACTCTTGTGGGACACTCATATGGGACACTCTTGTGGGACACTCTTGTAGGACGCTCTTGTGGGACACTCTTGTGGGAGACTCTTGCGGGACACTCTTGTGGGAGACTCTTGCGGGACACTCTTGTAGGACACTCTTGTGGGATACTCTTGTAGGACACTCTTGTGGGACACTCTTGT
>CAXAMN010000001.1:3354367-3366301 GCA_963970005.1 Durusdinium trenchii | reverse complement strand
CCAAGAAGTAGCGTGTGGAAGCTACCTTTCGCATGGCGGAAGGTTGGCGCAAGCAGTTGTGGAAGCTTTGTCTTCAGTCCATCATAAACAAAAGAGAAAAAGATGACAGAATTCACCACGACTTGGATTGTTATGTGAGCGTCGTCTAAAACGCCATGCTTGCTTTTTTGGATTTCCTGACTTGCCGCTGCCACTTGACACCTTTTTTCAGGGCCATCAACGCGACACATCTCCGAGCAAGCAAACCAGCAAACAGAACTGGGCTGGACCAGAGGAAGCGCGGTGATGGCACTCCATCCCGTACTGACCAAGATCGAGCCCACCAAGCCTTCATGTTGCAGTGATTTCCCGATTTGCCCCGCCCGTTCTCCCGTTGGGCTTGTCTTCGATCGCAGCGTGGTCGGACGTTGGCGCCGAGAGCAGGAGTGCAGAACTTGAATTGCGCAGCAGCTGGTGTCCGATCAATGTGGTCAGAGTAGCTGCCTTTTTGAGAATCAATTCGACCTACTGACAAACAACTGACAAATACCTCATGATCAATTCATACAAGCCGCCTCAGAAACGACGCGAAGAACTATCCCTCTGGTGGTGGTGGGACCTCTTGCAAGATAAGATGTCGCAATCAATAATCATCGACTCAATGTATCGGCAGGCAAACAGGGAAGCAGAACTGGGCCGTTGGACCACAGGAAGCTCGGAGGAGAATGATACCCCATCATTTGTCGGACCCTGGACAAAACTGATCATTGCTCTTCGGGTGCGTGCTGACGGAAGTCGAGCCCGCCAAGCATTTTTGTTTCAAAGGCATCATAAGTAGGTCGAACCCCTGGCCCTTGCCAATATCTCACGTCGGATTCAAGTTGATTCAAGGTTACTCGGTTTTAGGGCTACTGCGGTTGTTTGCCTGCCATCGTCCTTAGTTTGGCAGTGTTTGTAGCTCCGAAATTGGAGTCGGCAGAGTCAGAGCCTCAGATAATCCATTAATCTGTCGTTTGTGGTCGCATCGGACCCTGCCTTGCAGGTTTGGCTCCTGAAGCTTGCTCAGTTCAACGCCTGCTGAACGCAAGATGGTTTTCGCATAGCTGCCTATGTTTACTCATAAATTCATTTTTGCAAGAAGAGAGCAGCATCCACCGGTGTTTCTCGGACCATCTTGGACCAGTTGGATAAGGCATTCTGATTGTGAGCGGCAAAGCCTGATGTTTTGGCAACGTTTTCCACATATATCCACCTTTCAGCTTAAGATTAGAAGGAATTCATGCTCTTTCAAGCCAAGAACAATCATACCCACAGTGTCTACATCACAAGTGTACATCAAGGAACGATGAAAGGCAAGGCTTATATCACTACTTCAGTGCTTGCAATGGCAAAACGGTGCAACACGCGATGCTGGCCGGCGATTGGTCGGCGATGCGTGGAGCCTTTGCAGCAAATAATGCATTTAGAAGCCCCGGATTCACAACATTGTCTTTGTGGATTTGTCCGTGTTGAAGTTTACCATTGGCCAGCGGTTGTGATGGTCCGTGATGGTCCAGAAAGATTGTGCAACCTCGTCGTGTAGAACCTGCACCCGTGAACGTTCTTGCTGTGTAATGCCATGTCTCATGTCTCGTTTCCGTTTGAATGCATTATGCCTGCAAGTGCAGATCAACCAACGTACCACGTGCTCCATCACGATCCCATCATGGCCCTACGATCACTGGTGGGACCGCGATTCAAACGCGAGCAGCCGGCAATGGGTTGGTTTCGGGACACTTTAATGCGCAGGACAACCCCCACATGTCAGCCTGAAACCGGAAGGCTGCATTGCCGAATGGCAGTCTGGTGGGCCCTTTCAGTGTGACCAAGATGTCCATTGCATTGATGCACGCGCGGCCACGGGCGGGTGTGAGTCCAAATCTGTGTCTGCAGCCACTCCAGCCAAGAATTCTATTTTGAAGCCAATTGGCAATCCACGATCTGGTTTGAGAAGTGTTGCAAGAACATGTCAAACCCCCCCCTGTGGCCGAACCATACCGAATCCAAAGCCTTTAAGCTGCAGTGCCCGCATGCATCTACCGCATGTGTCTGGAATTCGGAATCGATCCAGGACCCCCAGGAATCACGCCGCGGACGCCCCAGAAAAGACGAGACTTTGACGGGACATGCAAAATCTTGGATTTGCTTCAGGAACTGGACAGCAGCTACAGCTGAGATTTGGAGCTCCTGTTGTATTAAGAACTAGAAGCAGCACAATGACGGCCTAGGACCTAGCACCTACCTTGTTTGTATACGTTTAAGTACCAATTTATCCAGTACTAGTACGATACCGCATGCTTTGCCACTCCGACCTTCCATCCCAAAGAGAGCTTTCATTAAGAACATGAACGTCACTTCTGGCGCTGCAATGCTTGTGTCGGCAGCCTGTGCGTGACGACTTCGATCCGTTGCAAAAGACAGCGGTTTGCCTCGAGAGGCATCAACACTTTTGCCATGTCTCGTTTCCGTTTGAATGCATTATGCTTGCAAGTGCAGATCAACCAACGTATCACGTGCTCCATCAGGATCCCATCATGGCCCCGCGATCACTGGTGGGACCGCGATTCAAACGCGAGCAGCCGGCAATGGGTTGGTTTCGGGACACTTTAATGTGCAGGACAACTCCCACATGTCAGCCTGAAACCGGAAGGCTGCATTGCCGAATGCTCAGTCTGGTGGGCCCTTTCAGTGTGACCAAGATGTCCATTGCATTGATGCACGCGCGGCCAACGCGCGGCCACGGGCGGGTGTGAGTCCAAATCTGTGTCTCCAGCCACTCCAGCCAAGAATTCTATGTTGAAGCCAATTGGCAATCTACGATCTGGTTTGAGAAGTGTTGCAAGAACATGATAGCCGGCGAATGCAGTTCTCACAGTTTTGTGCACGCGGGAAGGCATGCGAAACCAAATCGCGTAGGCCCCTAGTTATTCTTTGCGAAGGCAACGTGCGTGTGCAAAAGGTCCTTTGCTGTGACAGTGACTATTATATTTGTTTGATATTTTGTGAGTATGCTTTGCAGTTGTGGAGGCATTGTTTTTCTCGTCTGGAACATGTTTTCTCTTATCCCTGGAGGGAAGTGTGGAAAGCCACAAAGGTTCGTGAAAGCATCTCACGACGGCGCCGCATATTACCAGTCTAGACGCGAAGGCACCCTGTGCACTTTCCATATGTCTCGCAAAGGTTCGTGAAGACAGATGCATTCCAGTGATTTCCGGTATGTCAGAACCCCACTATGACCGAATCCAAAGCCATTAAGCTGTGGTGCCCGCATGCATCTACCGCATGCTTTCCCACCACTCCAACCTTCCATCCCAAAGTGAAATTTAAGTGAGAACGTCAGTGAAAGCCAATGGAAAGCATGACTCCGACGCTGCAATCCTTGTGTTCGCAACCTGCCTGCCTGCCTGCCTGCCTGCCTGCACGTGACGAATTCGATCCATATTGGACAAGACACGTCGGTTTCCCTCGATCCGTTGGCATCAACACGTGGCGGTGTCGCACAGCCAGTTTCCTTTGCAACACTGCAGCCATGAACGCCATCAACAATCCTGGAGCGTGGGACATATATGGCATGACTCGTTCGTCAGCCCGGCTCCAAGAACCTCAAGAATCCGCAACAGCGAGAAAAGGTTCATAACTGTAGATACTGATGTTTCCTTGTACCTGAGGCAAACAAATCTGTGACGGGAATCATGTCATGGCAATGCAAGATTTGTGCAAGATTTGTTGACATGTGCTCACATTATTTGTTCCACTCTGCAAGCCCAGTAAAGTTCCAATTTGCATGGCTCAAGATCACAATTGTCATCCACATACAGGGATTGTGTTCAAATCCACATTTCTGATGGGTTCAGCGCAAGCCGCACTTCCCCCGGCTAAAAGGTCTAACAGTACACTGCACAGAGGGCTTTGCAGTAGGCTTTATTGCACAAGACGCACTTGCGTCCAAAAGGTCACTCGGCACGCATGATACTGTTGCCCTTTGGTTGATGCAGCCATGATTGGAATCTCAACATGCTGCATCCCACGCAGCCAGCTGCTTGGTGGGTCAGTGGGTGATGGCACTGTTTCATCCGCGGAAAAAGCGGACAAAGATGTATACAAAGATACAAAGACTCAGAACCCGAAAATACTAGTTTCTTTTCAATTGAGTGTGCCTCATTTCGATGTTTGAAGAACAGGGTGTCAGTGGCCCCGCTGAGATTTCTTCCATGAGGGGGGTTTGGGGGGTCATGTTGAGGCAAGCTGTGCCCAGTTGTCGGTATGGTGCCGGTAGAGATCGAGGGAATTCTTCTCACAAGTCTCACAAGGACAGCCGCCAAAGACGATCGTATTGGTTCAGAGCCAGGCCATTTGATGAGTTGGGGAACGAGGGAAGGATCCTGTTCAACTCAAGAAGAACTCCCAGGGATTTCTTGCACGCTACGAATTCCTAGGATAAGACACAGGTGGTCCCTTGTGGTGCCCCCAGGCAGAGGGAAGTGTTCGATGCATCCAGCTACCTTTCGTGTGATCATTACCTGACGTCTTCTTGTCCATTCTCGCGTCGCCAAAGGATTCTCTCGCAGAAGCTGTGTGTCCTCTTGCGAAGGCGGAATTTGGAGCCCAGTTGCCAGTTGTGCCCAGTTGGCACAGGCAATTATTTTTTTGAAACTCGACTCTTTTCTGCCAATCGTGCTAGAAGCTAGAAGTCTGCTTCGACCTCTTGCTTGCACACCTTTCTGTCGGCAGCACTTTTTGAGTCGTGCCCGTGCAAGGAATCCCTGCTCGCTGCAGAGAGCATTTCCTCCACAAAAAGTGCACGCAACTTTGTTTCCTTTCCTCCACAGTTTGTGCGACAACTGGCCTTGCCACTGCAAGGGAGGATTCCACTCTTCATTCCAGCATGTCCTCCGGACAAACAAGCTCAACTTGTCAAGGGAGCTATGCCTCAGGGTCATCTGCCCACAACATTTGCAAGCAACATAGTTCTTCCTCAACTCCAAGTCATGGTCTGGAAAACTGCTGTCCAGCATTTGCTGAATCACATCAGCCTTGATGATGCCCTCGATTTCCCCCCCCTTTGGTGGAAGGAGTCTCTGCCAACGGGCAAGCCTCAGTCCTGAATTGCAGAAGTTGTTCATATCGAACATGCATGTTGGCTCGACAGTGGCACCCTGTACACTGCAAGCCTGCACTTTTGGCAATCCACGCATGAGCCCCGTCAACTGCTGGTCCTGGCAATGCTTCCTAAGCACTGCGCTTTCGTTGCCTGGCTGTGTCCCGTTTTTCTTTAGCAGACTCCCTGGCCTGCCTTGTGAAATGATGCGTGTCCTCAAGAATATGCTGCACTCTGGCAATTGCCTCAATTTCTACAGCCTTGTACTTGGCATCTTGTTTGCGCAGTTCAAGCTCAAGCTCAACTGGTTGCATAGCAAGTGCTCGCTCCTTAGCAACCGGACCTTGCTGGCATCCATCATACGACTTCTAAGGGACCACCCACCAAGTGGGGTATCGCGCAACTGCTTCTGGGAAACATAGATAGGACGAGTTCGAGCACGCTCCTCCAGCGTGACAAGGCAATTCAAGTCCCAAAAGTTGGCCCCATGGCGTTGTTTGTTCCACCCATCAAAAGCTTTTGTGGACATGACATGCATGCGAACGTCCTCCGACAGGTCAACAAAGTGCCCAGCAATTCGCAGCCCATAGAACCAGCAACAATGTGTTTGAGTCTCGGGTCTTGACTTGTGGCTGCCAGTCCTATTGTCAAGCACTCCTTCCTCTGAACTGGAAGAGCATCATGAAGCGTCCATGAACCCCACGTCTCTACTGGAGTCCCTTCTGTAGCAATGTGGAACTGAGGCTGACGCTGCAGTCCTTGAGACCAGAACTCTAAGTTCACCCCATGAGTGAGCTCCATCTCCCACTCTTCTGGCAAGAACCTGAAATGCTTCTTCATCTCAACAAACATAACCAAAGCACATGCACCGATGTGGCAGGTTCTCGACAACGAGGACACGTCAAAAACCTGTTGGGCTGGCTGTCACTCAACTTCAGGAACAAAGCTCCTTGATGCAAAGCAAGCAGGGCAGTAGCATCCCGATGGCTGAGTTGCTTCTTGAGCCTTTTCCAAGCAACCCAACCAAGTGAGTGCTGAGCCGCTGAACACGCTCCCACTTTTCAGTTTCCTTCAACTGACGATGGATGCTGTTCCAGGCATCAGTGATATGGATCTCCCAGGAAGGCAGTCCATTGTGTCCCGGTTTGCTCCAATGATCAAACTGCTCATGTTGCCAACCATGCTCCCGCAAATAGCACTGAAGCGCAGCAATGGGTCCTTTAGCATGCTGCCATGGATATTGGATGTGCTCCAACAACTGATAATGCACATGCAGGATTTCTGCAAGTCCTTCTGAAGATCTGCCGGCCAGGCCAGAACAAACTTCCTGAAAGCCAACACCTGATCAATGAATGCACCAAAGCAAGGGCCTTGATGCTGCTCATTCATGCCAAAAACAACATCCTGGTTGCCGGTCTTTTGCAACCCAAGGTGTCTGGCATCTAGCTCTGGTCTGAGGCGCAACCCCCATAGCTTCATGCCCCCAACGAATGCCAGCCAAGACGCTCCCCTTGAACAAACGCAGGCGCGCAGCTTTCGAGGGTATTTTCAGAGTGTGAAGCTTCTTGCCCTTACGGCCACCCTTTGCTCTTCTGGCCTTCATGGTCATGATCGTGCGCCTGCGCAGTCTGCCACGAGTGCAGTCACATCCCAAATCCTGCGTGACGTCTTCGGACTGTCCGCAGGCAAGGCATCCTTGAGCAGCCTTTTGGCCTCTGGATTGCCAATGGAAATGACCAAGCCATCCATTGGCAGAAGTGAAAAGCCCTGACTGCCAAGCTAGCTCGACCCGGCAACCTCTCAACCACATCAAAGCTGCAATCGTCAATCCAAAGGTCAACATGCAACATTGGAAACCTCCGCCTCAAGGCCTCCATGGCCCTTTGCAAATACACCTTCGCCACCAGAGG
Organism: Durusdinium trenchii; assembly: GCA_963970005.1. NCBI lineage: Eukaryota > Dinophyceae > Suessiales > Symbiodiniaceae > Durusdinium > Durusdinium trenchii. The sequence goes on along the minus strand of CAXAMN010000001.1, from coordinate 3,359,275 downwards.
GTCCCCTGCAAGGATGCCTCTGCGAGTCCAAACAGGAGATGATGCTTCCCGGTCAATCCGATCATAGAAATTGCTCAAATCCAACAGAACAGAAATGATCACGATATTTTGTGCTTTGTGGTGCTTAGTGGCAAATGATCGACAAAGCGCAAGGAATGCAAGCATTCAGTCCCTGGGGTAGCCCGTCCCCACGCGTAAGGAAGGGAATCAAGCGGCTTTGGATACATTCCATCGCCCGCCAGCCAAAATAAACGCCGATAAATCAGCGCAGCAGAAAATGACCATGTTCATGCTCTTGCGCAGAGTGTCACAGCAGCCCTATCTCTGAAATTTGCACTGTAGTGGATTCTTCACCATCATAAGAACGCGGCAAGTAAAAGGTTGAAGGGACATGCAAAGGCAAATCATGTTTTGTCCAACCCAGCCCTTGAGGTTTGTAGCGGCCAATTTGCCCAATCAAGAGTCCTTCTTTGGCATAGACCTGCCTTTCAGCAGCCGTGTTAGCCCAGTCGTTGATCAGAACCTCTAAGCTCTGGGGCCCATTCTCTTCCGGATGCAGCAAGTGGGTCGGGTATGCCTTTCTCTATGACTGCTCTTGCCCGTAGTCAACATGGTAATCAGTGCCCACGATGGCATCTGTGCCAGCCACATCAATCAAAGAAGCCAAAAAACTGGAAGCATCATCTTGGACCTGATCATCAAACTCACTCCACAAGGGCCTCAGCGAAGCCAGGTGTGTGATGTCAACTGCATCTTCTTCTCCCAAAGCTGCTTGCGCAGCCTTATAAGCCATGGGCTGTTGATCCCAAGGCCCATCCCCAACAACCTGCATGCTGACATCAGGTGTGTCAGCCTCCTCAACTTCAAGCAAGTCATTCATCATGCCTCCTTTGACAGACATGCAAGGAGATCCCTCACGTGCCAGCCGGTCCAGTCCGGCCACCAGTAGCCATTGCCTGTGCCCCGTCACTGGCAGATGCTGCAGGAGGCTTGAGCCTATAGAAGGAAAGCAAGATTCAACTTTGCCTTGATGCCCAAGAGCTTGCAAAAATGCCGACTGCTGCTGCGCAATCCCTGAGACTTCCTCAACAGAAGCACGCCCCAAAATAGGCTCCACTGACTGTGCAGTGCTGACTTCCTTCTTTTGGCATTCAGCTTCTCTTTCATGAGTTCACCATCTTCAATCTCGGTCTCTGAAAGTTTCTTTTCTTTCTCCAACTGCAAGTTGTAGGATTCTGTGTGCTGCAGCAGTTCCTTCTGGGCCTCTTCGATTTTGCCTTGCAACTCCTTGAGCTCTGTCAACAAGGCCCCATACTGCTGCTTCACAACATCTGCCTCAGCCTTCAAGGCACTCTTCTTCGTGGAAAGCTGCTCGAGCACACCTGCCAGAAGTTCCTGCAAAAGAGAAGAGAGATCCGGCTGAGGAGGATCCTCTGGTGCCAGGCCAAGGAGTTGAGCCTGCTGTTGAAGAGCGGCAGGCAAGTCCTTCCAGTGGTCCTTCAAGGGCGCAGCCGGCATCTTCTTGGTCTTTGGCTTCCTCTTTTTGGCCTCAGAGGCCCCACCTGTCAGGAGTGGTGGCGGGTCAAGCAGGGCCTGATTGAAGGACTTCTTAGCTCATTGGGAACCCTTCTTGTCAAGGTTCCATGATGCCCGCTGGATTGACTTCTTCTTCCGCAAATCATCAACAACGTCGTGTTGCCACCTTTCACGACAATGCAAACATGCTAAATGTAGCCTCCCCACTAATCTGTCACGCCACATCCAGCCTTAGGGCGCCTTCGTGCTCTATGATCTGGCCGTGCTGAATCGAAATCAAAAAGCACCAGTGCCCTCCCAGATTCACGTCCGGGCTTGATGCTGAAATAGATTGAGCCAATTGGCGCAGGCAAAAAGATAGATAGATAGATAGATAGATAGATAGGTATATACATGCGTAGAGCTGTGTGGGGACGAAGGAAAGAGAACCTCCAGCGACCCCAGTTCAGCTCCAGAAGAAATCCCGTGGATCCCGGTCCTTGTCGCAAGCGTGATAATCATGATGACTTATTGTCAAAACTTCTTGGACAATGGGCGGAGGATTCTCTTGAAGAACCTGCGTGTCCTTGCATGGCCAAGGTTTGCGATGCACGAAGCGCAGGTGCAGAGCCCGGTTACTAACTGTAGTTCCAGCTCCTGAGGCAAAATGAATGTAGAGCCCTTCCATGTTGCATGATCAGCGTGGAGATGTGTAGACTAGAATAGAATTGGTCTGTGTTGTGAGTTGTGAGATGTTTTTTGCTCTGCTCTTCTCTTTGACCCTCTTTGTCTCATTGTGCGACAGACTTTGTTCAGGCGTAATTCTTGAATGTCTATGCCAGAACAGGATGGCATTCTTCATTATCGCAGCAACAACCCCAAACAGTGTGTGTGAGGTCTATAAGCAGAAAGCCTAGACATCTAGACGCATTGGGGTCCAGAGAGGTGATGGTGGTGATGAAGGTGGGGATGGTGGTGACGGTGGCGGCGGTGGTGAGTGAGCGAGTGTGAGTGTGAGTGAGAGTGAGAGTGCGAGTGAGAGGCAGAGTGAGAGTGGGAGAGTGAGTCAGAGTGAGAGTGGAGAGTGAGTGAGTGTGAGTGAGAGTGTGTGTGAGTGAGAGTGAGTGTGGATGAGAGTGAGTGTGAGTGAGAGTGAGAGTGTGAGGGAGTGTGAGTGTGAGTGAGAGTGGGAAAGTGAATGAGTGTGAGTGCGAGTGTGAGTGAGAGTTAGAGTGAGTGTGAGTGAGAGTGAGTGTGGGTGAGAGTGGGTGAGAGTGAGCGTGACTGAGAGTGAGAGTGAGAGTGAGTGAGATTGAGGTGGCGTCGTTCCTCTTATGGATATTCGCCTCGAAGACATGCGCGCGAGTGAGAGTGAGAGTGGGAGATTGAGTGAGTGTGAGTGTGAGTGTGAGAGTGAGAGTGAGTGAGAGTGAGAGTGAGAGTGAGAGTGAGAGTGAGAGTGAGAGTGAGTGAGTGAGTGAGCATCTGAGAGCACAAAGTGCTGCGCCTGCGCCGAAATCTGCACTTCGAGGTTCACAAAGTACTGCGCCTCCCACGAAATCTGCACTTTGAAGTTCACCAAAAGTGCTGTGCCTGCCACGAAATCTGCACTGCGCCTGCCACGAAATCTGCACTTCGAGGTTCACCAAGTGTGCTGTGCCTCCCACGAAATCTTCGCTTCGAGGTTCACAAAATGCTGTGCCTGCCACAAAATCTGCACTTCGAGGCTCACCAAGCGCGGTGGTTGCCACGAAATCTGCACTTCGAGGTTCACCAAGTGCTGTGGTTGCCACGAAATCTGCACTGCGCCTGCCGCGAAATCTGCACTTCGAGGTTCATCAAGTGCTGCGCCTGCCACGAAATCTGCACTTCGAGGTTCACAAAGTGCTGCGCCTGCCGCGAAATCTGCGCATTGAGGGTCACAGAGTGCTGTGCCTGCCACGAAATCTGCAAACGAGCCACGTGTCCAAAAGTCACGATTCACGAAATCTGAGCTCCTCGACGATCCACCATGTCCAAACTGCACCTGCCACGAAAACTGCATTTTGAAGTAAAACTAAACAGCTCCGATCCCTTGCGCCTGTCACGAAAAGTCGATTTGGAGCATCAAAACACGAGGTTTCCCTTGCGGCTGCCACGAAAAGTCACCACCATGTGCGAAAATGCGCACGGCGCCACAATGAGAGCGCAGTCGTTAGGAGCACCCGCTGCAGACGCCCAGATTCAGCGAGCCTGCGACTGCGCAGTCGAAATGCATGTCGACGATTTCGAGAGGCATGAATGTACAGTAAATAGCAGCGAATTAGCCGTCCACGCCCGCGCGCTTAGCGATCTAAGCACCTACCGTAAGAACCCCAAATTGTGTCCACACTTTTTGGGGAAAAAAAGAACATGATGGAACCCACGAACCCGAATGCAAACACGTACTCGAAAACAAACACCTACACAATTTTTGACACTCTTGTGGGAGACCCTCTTGTGTGACATTCTTGTAGGACGCATTCTTTTCGGAAACCTTTGTGGGACACTCTTGTGCACTCTTGTGGGACACCTTGTATGACGCTCACTCTTGTGGGACACTCTTGTGGGGCGCTCTTGTGGGGCACTCTCGTCTTGTGGGGCACTCTTGCGGAGCACTCTGTAGAACACTCTTGTGGGACACTCTTGTAGAACACTCTTGAGGGACACTCTTGCGGAGCAGTCTTGTAGGACTCTCTTGTGGGACACTCTTATTATAAGAATTGAGCGAGCTCCTCAGAATGGGGAACTTTGGATTAGATTATATGACACTCTGTTGGGACACTCTGGCGGAACACTCTTGTAGGACTCTCTTGTAGAACACTCTTGTGGGACATTCTTGTAGGACACTCTTGTGGGACACTCTTGTAGGACACTCGTGTCGGACACTCTTGTGGAACACTCTCGTGGGACACTCTTGTAGGACACCCTTGCGGGACACTTGTCGGACACTCTTGTGGCGCACTCTTGAACTCTCTTGTGGGACACTCTTGTTGGGCACCACTACGAAAGTCTCCAAAATCAACCGTCACGTCTCCAAAACAAGCGTTTCACACGAGACGTCCTCAAAGAGTAACACTTCAAGTCTGTAAAACAAGCGTTTCATACGAGACTTCTTCCAAAAGTCACGCGTCAAGTTCTGCAAAACAGGCGTTTCGCACGAGACTTCCTCCAAAAGTCAGACGTCAAGTCTGCAAACCCGAGCATTTCGTACAAAACATCTTCCACAATTCACTCGTCAGTCTCCAAAGTGAGCGTTTCGCACAAGACGTCCTCAAAAACTAGACGACGAGTGGCCCGAAAGCATTTTTCATCACGTAGGAAGTCAGAGTGTGAGTTACCTGTTAAGTGTTCAGTGTGAAGTGTTAAGTCGAG
>CAXAMN010000001.1:3328736-3339367 GCA_963970005.1 Durusdinium trenchii | reverse complement strand
ACCTCCCCAGATTCCGAGTTGGTGAACTACAGCCGATGGCTGATGGCGCAGAAAGATCGCGCCAACATGTCTCCTCCAATCAAAGACATGAACGCCTATCTGTTGGCATTCACCGAGCTGGCAGAGACCGCATCCGATCGTTTTCCTGACAGCACAGTGCCACGCCGGTTCAAGAAGTAAGCTGCGATGAGAGATGAAAGGCCGAGATGGCTGCCCGAAGAAGAATGGCTTTCAATCCATGACACGACTATAACCTCAGTGGAGATTCGAACTTTTGGAAGCTTTAGAGTTTTACCAGTCGCTTTGTCCACCCGTGACATCGAGGAACCTTCGGCCCGAGGCAGGAAAGAAGTGTCCGTTCGTGGCCCCTAGGGAGGGGCGACTACTCCGCAATATATATATATATACAACACCAACAAGTTAAAGACGATAAAAACTTAGGAAAAGACGATAAAAACTTTCGGGCAACAAAAGTTTTTGACAGTCACATTTTCTTGAAACTTTCGAGGAAAATGCAACGCAGTAAAACGGAGACATTGATTTGTAGGGCAAGACTTGTGCAAGATTTGTTGACATGTGCTCACATGATTTGTTCAACGCCGCAAACCCAGTAAAGCTCCAATTTGCATGGCTCAAGATCACAATTGTCATCCACATACAGGGATTGCGTTCGAATCCACATTTCTCATGGGTTCAGCGCAAGCCGCACTTCCCGCAACCAAAAGGTCCAACACCGCACAGAGGGCTTTGCAGTAGGCTTTGTTGCACAAGGCGCACTTGCGTCCAGGCATGATATCGTTACCGTTTGGTTGATGCAGCAATGATTGAATCTCAACATGCTGCATCCCACACAGCCAGCCGCTTGGTGAGGCCACCAACGTTTCCACCCGCCTGATGGCAGTTCCACACGCCCATCACAAGTCTTTCACTGGCCCAACTGTTTGTTGAGAGAGGTGATGTGTTATGATGTCCTTGAACACCACTTGGACCCAACAAGCATCCTCTTTCTCACCCAGCTGCCGGACATTCTTCACTCCAACCGCTGCTCTTCGGATCACCAGCCGCTTGCTTCATCTTTCAACCGCAGCTTATCACCCAACGGCTCAAGAGACGGCGGGCGCGAACCCAACGCGCAGCCGCGAGACCGTTGCCAGGCGGGGATGTTGCGGTTGATGGGAACTGGTGACCCTTGTTGAAGGAGAAAGACCTCGGAGCAAAAGACCAATTATGTAGACTCTCGAAACAAACCATTTGGATTGTAAAACCTCTGGGGCTTATTCATCCGCACTCTGCATTCATCCAAATCTCTGTACTCTGCATAGTCCACCCAAATCAACCCCAAATTGACTGGTTGACATGTCCTATTCGGGGTCTTGTCCTCGTTGGTGAACAGTTTCACTTCAGACACCCTGAAAGATCATGGGGATACCTCCCACCGCATCCCACCACTTGGGGACTCCTGCCGCCTTGTTGTTTTGCTACATTTTCTCTTTGTTTCACATGACATTCAAAGGTTTTTGAACTTCAACCTCCCGCCACCGGGCTCTGGTTCTGGACTCCTCCTTCAGGGCCACCGGGCGCCGGCCACACGACTCTCCAACGAAGTCGTCTCGGCCAAAGACGCGGACGGGACCTCCTTGGCCTCGTGACTTGGAGGCCGCCAGCCAGGCGGATGTTTAATAAACGAGATATCAAAAGACCGAGTTTAAGAGCATGAAAAGATATGAAAAGAGTCCTAGATATTTGTCTGATTCTTTTTCATGTTTCTTCCAGGATTTTTGGACTCAAAGGCACAGCCACCGGTCCAGAGATGCCCGGCTTGGATGGAGCATGAAATTCAATTCCCAAGTCCATGCCATGCAGAGATTTCTGTCCGACCTTCAGTTGGCTGGGGTATGTTCTACAAGCTCGACGTGTTGGCTGGGTAGTCCCTTGAAGTTTCTCTTGAAAGTAAACGGATTCGATGTACTTCTGCCTAGATTGTTGAACGACTCCCCATCTCTCAGTGTTGACGGGTCCTGATTTGTCACTTCCCAGACTCTCCATCGTATATGCCTACATTGACTCCTTTTCAACCACCCCAACTGATCAGCAAATATGGCTTGAAACCCAAACGAGTGTTTGGGTTTGAAACCCAAACGATGAACATGTTCCATTCTCACTACACACCAACAGACTGGGCTTTCACAGACTGGGCTTTCATTACACAGGCCTTGGTTGGTCAGATATTAAAGGAGCCAGCATCTAAAGAGACCAAAGATCGGGAAGAATGAAGGACTGGGGAGCCACAGGACCAGAGGACCAGAGGCTTTGGTTCTGGCCAAGTTTGTTCTTCGGGCTTATGACCCAACCCACGAATTGGTGTCGGAAGAGCAGCAACATGCAGCGGCCGGTTTTGTTTTCCTTAAATTTAATTGTGGATTTGCCCGGTTCTTGGAACATGGACACTTTTCTACCAGGGCGTTTGGGTCTAGATTGTTTCAACATTGGGAGTCGACACAATTGTATGGGAAGCCTTCCAAGACCTAGCCATCCCTTTCTCGCCTTCTTGCCGCTGCTCCCAGTGTCGCGGTTTTCTCAACTCTCCGAGTGCTTCCGACCCGGTGTTCGCCATGGCACGTGCCCTGCTACTGGCCTTGATGCTGCGCGGCAGCCTGGCTTCTCCCTGTCCAGGCATGTTGTTCGAGGGTCGATGGGTCGATTGGTTTGGAGAAGAGTGGTTCGGCTGCGGGAGTCGCTTTTGAGGCGCACAACAGGATGTTGAAGGCTGCCGTTTGCTGTTGGGTCCAGATGCTACGTACATGGTCGGAATCCTTTAGATGGATTCCATACACCACATAATTCCAAGAGAACCAGACTCCCTCCGGCAGATTCCAAGTTATATATTATAGAAGATTCCAAGTTAGAATTCCATTCCTTAATTGATTCGAGAAAGAGGGAGCATTCCAAGTTATATTTAAGACACCAGGTGACAGGTAGTGTAACTCGAACGGTAACGCTGCTGGGCTTTACGCCATCCCATTGCTTTGGTAATTCTAGGAGGCCCCAACTGCCTCATCCGATTGAGACAGCCACGTATCTCCGACACATGATCTTATCAATTTCGTTCAATCGCCATTTCCATACAGAAACAGCTGTGCCATTGCCCTCCAAATAACATTTCCCCGCCATGGCCGACGTGGGAAGTTACAGGGGGCAAGCAGTACAAGTTCAATGAGCACGGTTGTTTCTGCATGTCTAAGAAGAAGAACTTAGACGATATACAACATCCTGACATGAATCACTGCAGGTGCTTGAATTCAGGACAGATAAGGACCGTGTAATTCTCCATTTGGCATAAGCCTTAGAATGTCTTAGAATCTCCGTCCAAGTTGTTGCATTTCTTGGTATTTCTTGGTCATCTTTGCCATACACCCAGTGCTGTCTTCTTAGCCCTTTTTATGCTTTGTTTGTTCGGTTTCGCTGTACATAGGCAGGTAGCTCTTTTAAATCTCCGCTTTTTGTCACCTGGTTCTTTCCACCCATCAACACCGTGAGCTTTTTGGTGGCGTTTGGGCGTTTGGGCGTTTTGGTTTTATCTCGTGCAGTGGTCGGTCCTGCCAGGTGAACTGGGAGGGTTTGAGCTCCGTCGGTCGCGGTCGTTTTCTCGTGTTGGTCTGAACGGACCAGTCGTGTTTTACTGCCGGTGCAGGCATCGCCTACAGCGTGCCCCCCCCCAGAACTACTACGTGGTCCCGGAGCTCCCGGTCTACGACAAGTCGTTGAAAGAGTTGGATTTGAAGGCAGGGTCACCTGCCAGGGGTGGTTTTCATCAATGGTTTAGTCGCCAAAAAACTCTAATCACCATATATGGTATGACAAAAGCCTGGAGTTCACAGTTGGGTGGTTTTCGTGGGACCCCCAAGTGAGTGGATGTGATAGGACCATTGACAGGGGCACCTCTATGTTTGTTTGGTTTGGAACTCCTGGATCCTCAGGTCATCTCAGGCCAAAACGGTCCAGCCCAGGACATGTGTTTTTCTTTGAAAGATTAGTCTGTACCAGGGTGGTCTGGAGGTCGGAGGTCTCCGATCCAAGCCGATTCACGCCGGCCATTGGAGAGATCGCATTTCCCCAAATGGACGACTTGTAGTGTAGGAGAGGAGAAACATGGTTGAAAGGTTCCGGATTCATCCGGATTCCTGAAATCCGTCTTCTTTAATCCGCCTGGGTCAGGCGGATAATTACCGGATACATCAGGATCAAGAACTCGGTCATGTTCTCATTTGGCTTTTTAGGGAGGGGATTTCGTAGCAGTGATTTTACAAGTGCGGGAGTGTTGCACTTGTCAGATTTACCGATCTCTACTGAGGGTGGTTCTACTTGTACCGTATCACCGGCCATCCACAACAGAAACACCTAGTACCTCATCCATTGCAAATTCCCAAACCTGGAAGCTACCTGCTAAGTTTCAACCACATATATTGTAAAACAACAAGTGTTTCAATCACATTCGCGAATATGCCACAAAGTCTACAAAGTCCTGGGCAAAATCACTGTGCAAAGCCCTTTGCTTGTCTCTTGTCACCGGGGGCCACTAGAGAGAGTCAGGGAAAGGACATGGGGGTCCAGCGGGCCCAGATGTTGTATTGTTGAGAGATGTTTCGAGAACGGGGAAGCATGGGGATTTCTTTCTATCGAAGGTGGGCGTCTGTCACGTGCGTTTTATTTGACTGTCATGAGGAGACATTTCATCAACTATTATGACGGTGATGATGTTCGATGCATCACAATTCTTGGGGATGCAACAACCTTTACACAGCGGTCCAGAAGCTCTGCGGCCGTGCAGTGTGTGCAGGCGGTTGTGGCCGACATGCAGAAGCTCTTTCTGGACTCCCAGGCGCTCGTGGCTGGCGCGTGAGTGCGGGTGTCAGGCGGCGTGTTCCAGGTGTGATCGGGTGCAAAGGCCTGAAGAAAGGCTTCATATACTGCAGCTGAGTGAAGATCTGCAGTACGCCTAAGCTTCAGGTTCAAAAGATTCTTCTTCTCACTGACCTGTTCTGGTTTTCACCCTAAACCCGCTGAAGTTTTGCTAGAGGTTTGAAAATCACTCAGCACATCTTGACCTGCACATTGCGGAAAAAAAATAGAACACACAAAGAGAAAACAGGAAACAGAGGTCATACAGCCATAGCAAACGCAAAAGCACACGAACAATCTTAGCAAAAGCATGCAAAGAGTACCTGAGCAACTTTGATCTGGAGACCAGTCCTACCTTTGTCCTACCTTTTTTGACTCCCCTGGAAGGACTTCCTGTCAAGCACTCTTCCAAAAACCGAGAGGGGAAGGAACACCATCCTGCTAGAAGTTGCACGAGTTCCCAGTTCTCGCCCAAGTCAAGCAGCTGACTGCCTTTGGGGTGGACCTTTTTTGTCGAATTTACATGAATTTACATTCCCCCCTTGCCAAATATGGCAAGCAACATGTACTTTTTGTCGATGAATTGCCTCTGCCGGTACAAGATCGGTTTGGGGAAGGCTATGGTCCGAGATTTTGACAACTCCTATGACTCATTGTAAGCATCCACGGCCTAAGACATTCGCATTGATTTTGAAACCGTCGATGTTCTCTTTCAGAAGCGACGTCCTCGACCTCTCGTGTCGTCTCGACGCGTCTCACACATCGTCCAGATACCGGGGCTCGACCTCTCGTGCTTCTCTCGTGTCTCGACTCCACCCGAATCGGTCAGGAGTGTTGGCCAGCCGACTGGGGCCATTACGGCCCCTTCTTCGTCCGGCTCGCGTGGCATTGCTCGGGCACGTGGCGTATCACCGATGGGTGCCTGGGTTGAAGCAAGTCAAGAATGAGTGGGTTCACAAGAGATGCTCATTGTGCACAACTGGTCACCGGTGCGGTGGTAGGAAGACCATCCTCACTGCTGTATATACTTATTAGAGTGTCGACCCCCACAAGTTGAACTTGAAGGGTTTGTTCCTTCATAAACTTGGTAAACTTCACAATGTTTAATCCTGTTCAATCATTTCAGAATATTTATTCCCAATTAAGGAAAGGTTTTGAATGTTCCATCATTTGTCCACTTGGGAAGTCATCTAAGAGGTCCTTTCAGACAACAGAGCAGCTGGGTGGTGGGGGATTGTAGCTTTCAGAGGGTGAGCTTCCAGTGGTGTCGTGGACGTCCCTGGACCGGCCCAGACGTTGAATGACCCTGCTAGGGCCCACTGATGAAGAAGCTCTTGCACCACCGGACTTAGATAACTTAGTTGTTGTATGTATGCCATGCTATCCGTCGCTGGGTTTCAACGGTGTCTTTGTTGCAGGGAATTTGTCCGTCGAGGTTTCTTTGGGAGTCTGGCCTCATGTGTCTGAGAGATCTCTCAAAGATTTGTCACCTCAAACTGGCCTGAAACCCTGCCGCAGTCTTTTGACGATGACGTGGCAAAAGACCGGTTGCGAACTCGAACAGATGACGAGAAAGGGTGATTGGCAGCAATGAAGTAGGCAGGCATACGTTTATAATCGTGCATCATTTTGCATCCCTACTCGAATTTTGTCGGGATATATGTATATGTTTACGATACTGATCATTAGCCTCTTTAGGTTTTACAGTGATTTTACCATATTTAACAATCATTACGTGCAACACACAGGCACACACAGCATGCTGTGTCGCTCACAACCCCCAAAAGAAGAACAGCCGAATCTCAGCTCCGCCGGCAAACACCATCCCTATAAAAATGAAGAACAAAGAACTGACTGGTGCGACGAAAGCAGGGAATGAAGGAATGACCCTCCACTATAGATACCTTAGGATCCATTTCCCCAATCATTCTCATCAATTCTCTACATTCCTCTACTAAGTAGGAGTCATTTCCAAATCATGGTCGGCCCCAGGCGCGGTGGCTGCGCCGGTGGCCGGCAGCGCTTTGAGCCGGCCGCTCTCTTTGAGCTGAGCGAACGACTGGGTGACAGTCGGTCAACTCCGTCGGTCGTCGGACGTTCCTTTTTTCCCCAACATCTCCAAGACCACTCTGCCGAATTCCAGACTTGGGGGCAGTTGGTCCATGTTGGTCCCATCTCTCTTGTTGTCATCCATGTTGCATCCATGTAGAAAGGACGAACTTGAAAGAACTGAGCTGTTTCACCAGCCCTCCGGTTCGTCGATGGTGATGCTCAGCGTCAAAAACGACCCAGGAGAGGTCCTGGGCCGACAATACCAACCTGGACAAGGCACGTGTGTGGGACTGGGGTGGATTTTCACGTTCCCTCACTGGGTGAATCGGACGAGGGTTTGGTCTCAAGACATGCTCTTATGTTATAAGATCTCAAGAGGCGAAGCCAGAGGCGAAGCATAGGGCAAAGCATTCGATTTGAAGGAGCATGGATTGAACATTCAGAATAATGATGATTCATTTATGGTTTTGATGGTTGCAATATCAGAACCATCCTGGTTTTGCTAGGGATTTAGGCTGACAAACAACTAAATGAGGCCAGAAATCCGAACTTGTTTTGCTGAGGATTCTAGACTACGACCACCAGGGATAAACACATATAGCAATTTGTGGTGTTGGAAGTGTAGGTGTTGGCTTGTTCGAGGCCTTTGTAGAACTGGGACTGAGCTCGGGGACCATGTAGCTAGAAACGATGCTAAGACACTGATCAGGATATACATGTATCATGCTATTGCAAGATAGCAACAACCAATAGATCGACCGCAGCATGTCAGCCATTTTTCTGAAAGAACCTATCCACCTCGCTGGGGGTGGATTTCCAAGGCATGCTTCCCAATTTGGGGGGCAGGGTCGCCAGTCTGCAGGCGCGCGCCTTGCTGTGGCCCATCAAGTCCAAGCTCCTTCAATGAAAGACGGTCTGGGAAGAAGGTCTAAGGGATGAAGACCTGAAAGCTCTAAGAGCTTTGGTTTGCTGCGGTGGTATTCACAAGTTGTGGGAATCTTAGTGTCTATCGGCGGTGGAATTTGCCCATCAACAACATGTCATTTTGTATGTAGTAAGTAGAGGCTCCTTAGCAGGCGGTGCATGTGTTGACGGGCCATTTTAACCAATCAATTCTTTTCTAGATTTGGTGAGGGTCAATCAGCTGTCGTTCGAAGATGTTGGAAGTACTTTCCTCAACTTCCATTGCATTGGCAAACCCATCTGCCAGCGGTTTTGTGGTACGTTGGTGTGTGGTGTCTGGCTGGTTGAGTCTGTTTGTGGTTTGCCCGCACTTCCGTACTTGTGTGCGTAGTCAAGCGTTGCATTGGCATCGGCAGGAAGAAATGAATAAACTGCCCTCCCAGTCTCTTCAAAGTAAAAGAGCAAGAAATAATACGTATATTATACCTACCAACCCATGAATGCATTGCTGGATTTTGCTCATTCTTGGCAGTGGCCAGGAGCTGTACTGGGGCAGTATCCGCACATTGGTCGTTGCAAGCGAGTGTGGCAACAGGTTTTGCAGTCTTATCATGTAGTGCCATCAGCTTGATTGCCAGGTATATGGGCAGTAGGATCGTCGGGTTGGGGTTAGAAGTACTTTCATAGGAGGCGATGTTGGAGACACAAACATTCTGCAAGATCACATCTGCAGAGCAAGTACAATCCCAGCTGAATGAAATCATGGAAAAGAGCCGGTCGCTGGCCCCTTTTCCCACTCAAAAGCCTCAAGTCTGCCCTATTTTTTTCAAAGAGTGAACTGTCCCGAATGGATGACCCACCCAGATGGGAACTGGCAGATGGTCTCTTGCACCCTCGCCGCCCTCGTCTTTATTCATCAACACCAAAAAACGGAACCAGAGGTTCGTTCGGTCTATGGCTTCAGTCTTTGGAACTGGGACTCCCAGCGACATCGTGGTTTGCCTGGATGCCCCTGGGGTCACCAACCGTCACCCACCTGCCGGACCCGGTTTGGGCGACGCACCCTCCGGTCGGACCCTCCGGATGGAACCTCCGCCGTCCGGGAAGCGGGTCGGAACCGGGTCCGGTCGGATCGAGCGGCTCAAGCCTTTCAGGTTTGGGGCGGGGCTCAGTTGGGGTGACCTCTTCACCTTGGCCGCTTGGTGGAGCTTGGGCGTTTTGGGGCCCTGGAAAGTAAAAGGAAGATCGGGATGGACTCCGTTTTGGCACACTGTACGTATGGAAGAGGTCAACAAATCCGTGGTTCTTCATGACTTCATGCTGCGTCCATCCGCGTTTTATGGAAGATGATCCATACTCCATGTACATATAATTCCAGCTCGATCTAACAGTGCAACTTGACTATTTACTTTTGCCGGGGGGGCATAGGACATAGTGACCAGTGGTCATTTCAGGTATGGATCGTTGTGGGTCCATTCTTTATCGAAATGACGCCGTATGCCGTTGATCGGTTGATCGGCGCCCTCACAAGCCGGTGTGTGTGTGTGTGTGTTGTGCATGGACTGTGTGCTACACATGTGAATTTATCATTTGGTGATTTTTTGGGGCCAAACGCAGACACTTCTGCTATTGGTAGCAGAGAGAGGTGCTGGAATCGTGGCCTTGGACGAAGCATTCTCTTGAAGGAAAACATCTCCAGAAAGCCACCAGAGAAACTAAGAACGTGAGGCCCCCACCATGTTTCACTCCTTTTCCACAAAAGGCCATGGTCTGATCCCAAAACATGTCAAAGAGTTTTGGTGGTTTGTTTGGGTGGAGGCCATCGCTATTAGGAGCAAGGACACTACTAGGGGCTCCTGGCCTTACTACTAGGATCTACTAGGAACAAGAAGCCACTAGGGGCTCCGGGCATCGCTACTAGGAGCAAGGACGCTACTAGGTTGGAGGCCATCGCCAGGGCGGACTCCTGGGGTGTTCCCACCGCCCCCAGGCCGGCACCGCCGCCATCAAGATGATGGGCGGCCCCATCACTGAGTACTGCGCGGGGCGCATCGATTCACCGGATGGCACCTGGGCAGTGAGGGAGGGCTTGGAGTCTTGGAGCGAGTTGGACAGAGATCGTCAGAGCTTGGAAACATGTGGGATTCACCGTCACTGCTTCTGAGATGTGGGTTGATTTGACATCTCATTCATCTCAGAACATTTCACATTCAGATGCATGGTCATGTTCACTTCTTCTTTGTCATCCTCAAATGTTTTTTGTCCAGAGACCATTCGGCGGCCCCCCACGTCTTGGACGGCCACGCGCCTTGCTGGAGCTTGGGCAGGTACCGAGAGCTTGGATTTGGGCCCCAGCGAGGAGCAGAGGCCGAGGGCCGCGCGCGACCGGGCGGGTTGGAACACCATCGGTGGCCCCGGGGGGACCAGTCCCATCGAGCGGGGGCGAGCGGGGCCCGCTCGGGGCGCTGATCGAAGGCTGGAGTCGAATCAGGTCAAAGAGATGTGCTAATCAGGTCCGAGGTGCGAGAGGTCGTTCGCATGCGGGTTTTCAGGGTTTTGGACTCACGAAGGATGTCTCCGCATCGCTACTGCACCAGACATCGCGGAGACATCCTAGATCGTCGGGATGGACTTCACTACGACGCGGCTGGAGGGTTCTCTGGCTGTACCAGAGAAGGTGATGATTTGTAAGAGGGCGAGCTCAGGCAGTTGAACTATGATGGGCATGATTGATGATGATGATGATGATGATGATGATGATGATGATGATGATGATG
>CAXAMN010000001.1:3256903-3328726 GCA_963970005.1 Durusdinium trenchii | reverse complement strand
TGATGATGATGATGATGATGATGATGATGATGATGATGATGATGATGAGTGATGCCCCTCGTGTTGAAACGCGCGCCTTTTCGACTCAAAACATGTTTCAGAACCCAAGAAGTTTTTGGCCTACGGAAACACACCAGTCAATGTTGTCTTGTTTTTGTACAAGCATGTAGAAGCCTAAACCCTCCTGAACCCATCAAACATCGTGAAGAAACCCAAGCAGGTGTCTCAAAGAGGCGAAAAACCAGTCCTTCAGCTGTGCAAGGACTCCCTGGACCAACCAAGTGGGAGGGCCTTTTGTTAGGCCAGAAGCACTTGAGCTACGACCAAGGCCCCCGACATGGGATGGTGACCACCAGCCCCAGCCTTCCAAGACCATGAAAAGAATGGCTGACCTGCTTTTGTAGTGTAAAATCCTTGGTAAAGCAATGGTGGCTTGGGAAGACAATTGATAAATTAATGATTTCTGATGTTATTTGGAATTCTGCGGCCAGCATTCCGTTTTTTCGGAACTGGGCCCCTCACGCCATGCGAGGAAGTATGCACCCTGCGCCATCAATGGCACCTGCCAGCGACCATTGGGCAGCACCACGGACACTTGGCCACCAGAGTGACAGATGTGATATCGACGTGTGGGAACAGCATTGATGGCCTTTAGGGGATCCCTCCCAGATAAAACCACCAATGGGTCTATCGGTGTATCTAGCATGATCTAACTAAATGGACCTCTCAAAGGACCTCCTTCTGGTGTCCCAGACGTGTGGCCCTGGTCCGAAGTGCCAAGCTTCACTCGCTCCGTGCACTCATCACAGTCTGATCGACGGGGGTCGCTCGACCGGTCTCGGTGTTGCGTGGACTCATCGTCTGGGCTGGCTTAAGCGAGGTTGGCCACATAGTCCCACTTGGTGGCCTTGGACAGGCAAGCAATGCATGTAAACCGTGATTTCCAGGTCATAGTTGTGCGTATATGCTAGTCAGTAGACATTTATAGACCATTTTACATGACAGAGAACCCACACAAGAAACGCTTGGGAGAACCGTCGCACCATGTTTGTCTCGCAGCTCCGAGAAGCAGAAACGGATGATTGGATGCATTTGTCCTCAGGAAGAGCATGAAGATTTTGGTGAGGCTGAGATGGTGCAAACTGTTAAGATACTCCAAAGTAGAGTATTGTATACTATACTTGGCCCTCTCTACTTGCAGAGCTATTCAGATCCAGACACAAGCTCGCGATGGAGGTCAGGGGCCTTCGTGTTTTCAGGAACAACCACGCACGTTAGGACCCACAAGGACCCACACACACGGATGAAACGGCTGACACCTGGTGTGTGTGTTTTTCCCCTTGCCGATCACTGCACCATGGCTTCGGCGTTCTTCGTCACGACCTCGCACGGACTCCCGAGGTCGGCCTGATCTACTTGAACCCTGAAGGCGGCCATCGGCACGCGTCGCGTCGTCAAGGGCGGCGGAGAGAGAGGTCGGTGCTGGACTTCCATGGCAAATGGCGTGGCGAAGCGGTTCATGGTAGGTGTTTTTGACGGTTTTACGTCGTGAGAAAAACACTTTTGAGGGCCAGGTGAACGCACATCCGAAGGTGGTAAACTTGGTGAGCCCCCATCATCCAGAGCTTCATGTTGGGACCTTGTTCCACTTCTTCGTGTGTGTGGATGTTAACGCGGAGACCCCACCAACCGGGTTGCGGGGATCCCTTCCCATTCCTGCTTGGTAGAGTAGCAAAGTGTGGTTTCTCTCGTTTGCAGGACTGTGGGACATGTCTTCCGCCGCCGAAGCTGCGAGGCAAAGGAGTGGGAAAAAGAACCTACACTCCAAGCAGAATGGAGGTGGAGTTCACTCCCTGTTTGCAGAGGAATTGGTAGTCTTCCCAGGAACTATGGTCACATGTGAAACCGGTGGCTCGACGCCGTGAAACGTCAGGCCCTGTCACCAAGCAGCCGGAGTCTTGGGCGAGCGGAGCATGACCTCCCGACTTCTGCACCTGACGTTGTTGAGACTGACCATGGGGACTGGCGGCCTGCATGGTCCGAAGATTCATTACCTCGAGACCTTTTTCTACCTGATAAAGAAAGGAAGTCTTGACCAACCGGAATGTTCTGCCCCACGAATACCCAAGAATACTGACTCCCAGGTGTAGCTGGACTTACTTTAGCAGCAATGCACAGTACGTCACCATGTTCACTCGCTTTGGGCTAATTATCAGCAAGGACGGTCTAACAATCAGGCAGGGCACCATATGCAGGCTGCTTGTTGTTAGTTGGACCTCAGTTGGTTCTTGAGGTGGCGGCGTTTTCTTGCACCAAAATCGAGTGACAGCATGCAAAACAATTGTCCGTTGCAAACTGGTGGTTCCATGATCCTTCAGTGTAAGGAAAGGGTGCGTTGCATCCCTTTAAAGATACTTTGGCAGAACATCTGGTGGATGTACAAAGATGAATGGGTTCTTCCAACATCTTCCAACTAGTTTCGCAGCTTTATCCTACAACTCCGTTTTCAGACGTCAGGAATCCTTTCTCTCAACAGACACCTCAATCTGGGCGGAGCCGCATTTGATGAACGGTCTCACACAGCAGCAACACCAGACTCAGTGCCAGGAGGAGGGTGGGTGGTGAGCAGGCAGGAGCGAGGTCAGGGTTGGAAGAAGGAGTTGCTGCAATGAATGGTTCAGGAAAGGGCGGCACAATTATAACCTCCGGTTCACCTGATTCTTTCAAACACACAAACATGGAGATCCGCTTCATCCACGTCGCGTCTCCGTTCATTCCCCTCCTAGGATGGACACTACGATGTGGACCCCGACCCCGCCAAGAGCGCCAAAGACATTCGCGACGCCTTTGGGCGCATGGGAATGAATGACTCCCAAACTGTCCGGGATCCCCAGCGGTGGGTACCAGCACGCGGTGGATCCGGGGGGATCTCGGGATCCGCTACACGCGTGGGAACTTAGGTGGTTGGAAAGGGGAACATGTGCGTGTGCTTATATAATATGTTTATATATGTTTGGATGTTTGCCCACATGCTCATTTTGTAACTTCCATGTTCAATTCAGCTATTTGCCACCCAAACAGTGGTTTCACTTGTCAACCTGTACTGAACAGGCGAACGAACACGTGCCTTATTGGTTGAACCGATGGAGAAGTCTTCCCTCTCAAGGTAATTACTGCGGAATTGTGCTCTCTGACTCTACTTTGCAGATACGCCCATCTCAACACTGTTCAGGGTCTCTTGCCGGGATAATTGTTTTGGTGTTAGACTGTTAGACGGGACGTGTTGAATCATGAGAATGTATGAGAGTTTCATGGTCTGCAACACCTGCAGTACTTTTGTCTTCCGTTACGTTGCTGGGCTTCCAAAGACCTCAAACACCCACACACCACACACCTCGCGCCAGCTCGGTGGCCTCGGTCTGGGTGTTTCTGACCGGTGACCGGCCGGTGACAGGTGGCACTCATTGGTGGAGGCCACACCTTCGGCAAAAGCCACGGCGCCTGCCCCGAGGGCCCCGGGCCCGCACCCAATCAGGCCACGGGCCCTGGTGGGTGGCGACGTCGGGTGATGTTGGGAGACGTCGGGTGCGGTAATGATCACCCCGCCATGTTGCTGGTTTCTTCATGTTTTCTTTTTCTCTCGATTTGTCAAGTTTTGGTGATGAAGATGGTTCGCAAAACACGGTTAAGACCGGTCCACCGGTCTTCCTTTTTTCGCATGCTGGGTGACTGCCTGGTCTTCTTTCTGTCAGACTCTTCATGTTATTTAAGTGCTTTGCGAAGAAGAGAGACCCTTGAGTCTCAGCTGCAAGACTCTGTCAGACTGGTTTGTAAAGGACCAGAACATGGTTCCAAAGAGGAAGCTGCACATCAAACAGCGAGGCCCTGATTTGCCTATAGGAAGTGGGAGACTCCATGAGACTCCTCACCCAATGAGTTTTGGCCTTCTTTCCATGGGGGTCTTTCGTTCGGAGGTCTCCCTAGTATGGTCTTTAGTACACACCCAAGTAGGTGGGATTTGCGGGGTTCTGACTAGATATTTGGAAACTATCACTGGAACTCACGTGGATCGAAACTCTAGGCTTGAAGCCTGATGTTTGGAAGACGATGGAAGGCTACTGTAGCAGGATTGCTCCTGAATTGATGACAGTCTACCCGGTACCCTGCAGAACTCATCCTGTCCAGTTGCATGTTGGCAATTCTGGGAAATTGTGAAATACAAAAACCGTTTGTCACAGGAAGGAGGTCGTTGCATCTACTGTATGCGCAAGGTCAAGTAGTGTAAGTCTAAACTGTATACTGTATCTCTATCATGGAGCTATCCCTTCATACAGGGTTTCAACTTGCGACTCCACCATTTCAGCCGTCGTGTTTCGCATGTCAAAACGCTCTCACCCAGGATGTGCACAATCCTTGGCCTGGGAAGTGTGGTACTGGCAAGGGGTACCTGGGCATCCGTTGGGGTGTGTATTTCGGAGCCGCGGCCCTGGGCTGGGTCGATGGGTGCCGAAATCCGAACCGAACCCGTGGGGGGGTCGTCGACCCAGGCCGAGACCGGCTCACCGAAAGCACGGAAGAGGATCCCCCATTTCGACCTCGTGGAAGAATGATCTCTATTGCACTGGAATTCCTATATGATCCTATATGTATAAATATATATTGGATATATTATTTCTTTTCTTCGCTCCTTTTCTGTGCTCACGAGTGGGCCTCCTTGGGCCTGAAGCAACTTGGAAGTCGCTGTTGTCCCATGTCTTGTCCACATCTGCTTTTCAGTGCCTTGCTGGCTTCGAATCCATTCGTGCTCGCCAGTGCGTGTGCTTGGCACTGCTGGCAGAAAAGCTTCCGACCCTTCCGCCAAAGACGACGTGAACTGTGGCCTTTCCACTGGCCTTCTGGCTGCCATTGCTCATTCCAGCATTTTGTCTGGGCCATGGCAACAAGCTTGTCCCTTGAGGAATGCTTGAGATGCCTACTGCTGCAATTCTGGCAAACCACGTAGTTGGTGTGGATCTGGAAGTCATTCGAACCCATGCCAGGCAAAGAACCTGCTACAACGCTAGACAGGAGATCAACCTTGCTGCCATCTTTTTTTTGGATATATTATATATATACTGTAAATATATATATATATATAATCTATAGTTATTTGTTCAAGTGACCTGGACTGGACAGGAATGGACTGCAGAGAACAGGGAGAACTGCTTTTACTCCTGGTCCCTTGCAGAGAGAGTACGTACAAGAGGAGCACGCTTTACATCACAATGAAGCTCTGCTTATGATTCAAGCATCCCCGACATCAGCCAAACCTTTGACTTTTTCAGGAAAACATATCTGCAGTGGTCTCAGACAAACTGAGATAGATTAGAGTGCCGCAAGTCATAGCTTTGAGATTCGGGAAGGACGTTTGTCTGCCTTGGGGAGTTGAGATGGGCACTCTGTCCACGATGAATATTTGACTTAACATGATTGATCCTTTAGCATGTTTCTGCAACGTGTTGCTTTTGTTTGCAGTGGCTTGCGCAACCTTGACATCACCCTAGTTACAGCTCCCACGGAAAAAAGTTCTGAAAGACATACTTTCTTTATCCCAGTTGATAGCTTTTTTTTTCAGAACACACCTGACAGGACCAGCTAGGACCGACTGGGTTCGGCCAACTGCCTCAGGCAGTTGGATATTACAAGCAAAAACGGGATCAACGTGGATCAACGAGGGTTTGCCATTGCATGCGATGTTGGCCCTCTGGGTCCATTTCGGAAGCGAAGCAACATGTCCCCCTGGCCCAAGCCTCGCCGATCCAGCATCGGCTCGGTGTAGTTCGTACGTACGAGGAACATCTCTACGTTAAAGTGTCATCTTTGTCGGTGTTAGGTATCAAGTTTCCTTCTTTTTGTAGATGCATGATATGATATGATCCAATCAGTCAAGTCACCAGTCGACTGGGCAGCTCGGGGTTTCATCTCAGATCAGCTGAGGAACGACACCTTCACCAGTGGCCACTTGGACAGACCCGATTCGTCCCTTCGCAGACCTGCCCAAGGCTAAGGGCACCAGGGTTAGGGCATGGCCAATCTAGTATGCCACCAGGACATCTGGAGCAAGACACCCCATATCAATGTTGAGCCAACGGCCAATCCCAACTGTTGAGACGGCCAACATCCAACACATCATCTAACATCCAACTGCTTGCTTTTGTTTGCGTCCTCCCTTGTGTCGGCCATTCATTGGCCTCCAGCCACAGCCCGAGTGGCTTTCCCTGCGCGGTTCAACGTCTCGCAGCTTTCCACCGTGGTACATTCTCCCGTCCCAGTTTTCATTGGGTCCTGTGCCGTTGGGCAAGAGGCCGGTTTTGTGGGAAGAACGTGTCCTGCAACAGATCATTTGCTTGAGGCTTGAGGCTTTTTGAAGCTATTCTCGCGGCTATGCGGCTGGGTCCGCCCGCGCGGGTAGAAATGTCATAGAGATTCGGAAGCTTCAGAAACAACATCCCAGCTACAGTCTTTCAACTATTTTGCTGTTTTCTTTCCTTTCCTAGTTTGCCCTGGTATCTGTAGTATAGTATAGTTGTACTGGTTTCCCACCGTCCCGGCTCTACCTGGCTAATACGAACCCCTAGCCAGCTAGAGCCGTACCGTGAAGCCGCTGATGTTTGTTTATGCCGGCTCTACCCTGGCTATTTTTGACCAAATCTTCAAAAACCACCGTTTTAAAGCTGTTTCCAGAACGCCTCAAACATTTGCGTGACCCAAAACCTTCATCAAATGATGTTATTTACGATGTTGTTTGCAGTCGATGTTCGCGATAATGCCCCCCCCAGCTAAAGCTGAACTCTTGCGATTGACTATGCCATCCGGATACACACGCCCCAGCACCTTCGGTGCGGGCGGATTTGGGTCTGATAGCGTGGTTGGGTCAGGTTTGACCGTACTCCCGGGCATGTGGGCAGGTTTGAAGACGTCTAGTCTACTGCACAGAGCGGGGCATTTGCTTTGTTTGTTCTTCAAAGCATGGTGAATTAGTGGGGGGACTTGCGCGGTGCCAAACATTTGGTTTGGGCTTGGCCACAGACAATAGGATCCGACTCAGCTTTGCTGGTCATTTTGTGACAGGTCAGGGAAAAGGGAAGAAGTGACCGCCAAGTCGTTGAGTCCATTCGCCAATGTGAAACACTCATGTGACACATGTGTTTATCTGCCAAAGAAGATCCATGACTATATTCTATTTTGTGTTCTTTCTTCACTTGGATCGGCCCAGCTGCCATTGGTCGACCCAGGCATGGAGGGCCCGTGGACCACGAAGCCAACTGAGTGGGCTCGGGGCCCAGGGTGTGAGAGCTTGCCATGGCCCAAACTTTACAACCCCCAAGATGTCTTTTAGATGGAGGCTCATATAAACCATCTCTTGGGGATGGTGCCATCTACTCTGAAACCACTGTTCTGCTGAACGTTCAGTTACAAGATCGGCGGAGACCTCCAAATGACAAGACGTCGTGTCCTCCAAATCATGCGAACTTTGATCAAAATCGATCTGTTTTGAGAGGTGTCTCAGCCATCCAACTGAGCCGCTCTAAGTAGCATCAATTAGGTCCCCAGGTCCCAAACGGTCCCCAGGTCGTGTTGCAGGGGACTTGAGACCAGTCCCAAACGTCTTCAGGAACTTCTTTGCTTCTGGAAAAACGAGTGTTTACCCCCGCAAACTAGCTATAGGAACCTATATAACCACCAACTAGACGTGATTTTTTTTCAGGTTCTATGTTTATCTGCCGGAGGACGTATCTGGTTGTGATTGTGGGGATCCTCTTGCTGGTCTTGGACAAATCGTTGAGGGTTCTTAGTGGGTGCTTCTCGCTCTCATTGGTCTACCGGTCATTGGTCATTGGGCGCCGCTGAAGGTTCCTTTCTTTTTTCCGATGACAGGTTTGGACATGAATGACCCGAACACAGGGTGTGAGAAGAAACGACTTATTGGCAAATCTTCTGAACTTCTGACCTCTCCTTTCTCTTTGAGGTCACCCCAGGATGGCCTGCCAGAGGTTGAGAAGGATGACTTTGTTACTCAAGGTGACTTTCTATCCAGCCAAAACCCATGTCGGGTGGCTTTTGTTAGTTGACATGTTTTCTTTCCTACTAGTGAGTACTGGGCTTGCATGGCCCATACCACCACCACTCGTCCGAACCGCAAACCGACAATCCTTGTCGCTTGCTCTCCGCGTCGCTCAAGCGATCCCGTGAGGACAATGAGTTCTTTGTGGACCTCCTAAACCGCAGCTGGGAGTTGATCAAAGGCGCAGAGTTCGGTTCGACTCCTCTGGTCGTCGTTGACCGGAGGTCCCGGACGTTGATTGGGTGCTTAAAAAAAACCGCGTGGTCGCGGGGGTTTGCGGAGACTGTTGTAGAGAGATCTTGTTCAAGCGAATAATTTACGGTTGAGGCACCCAACTGGTCCTATTCGGTTTGGAGTGAGAACTTGATTGCCAGCAATTCGGAGACAGAACATTCATTGTGGGAAGTGGACACCCATCTCTTTTTGGGAGTTCTGACGAGGTACGATAATTCCTTATTCTTTTGACGATTTCAAAACCTTTGCTCTGGGCACGTACGTACACTTTCGAGTCTTCTCTCTCCCACCAAGCGAACCAGTCCGTAGCTACAGGCACTCGTACAATTCATGGCCGTGACTGAAGAGCCATGAGCGGCGCCTCGGGCGCCTCGAGGATCGAACCTTGTCAGGGCCAGGTGGACATTGGCAGTGGCAGGTGAAGAATGCCGTTGAGGCCGAGAAGAAGCTCATGAGGCCATGTTCCAAGCCGGAGGGGGGCTGGTGGTGAAGAGGCTAAGACATGCTAAGTAAGGGTTGGGCTGGGCTCTCCAAGTATGAACCATACCCTGAAAGTGCAAGAACTGGAGACACAAATCTTGAGGACGAAGCTGCTTAGGGTTCGTGTCAAACTGATTGCGTCCATCATATATATAGTTATATATTAATATATATATATACACATCATTTAGTTTTACTGTACCTGGAAGTCCAAGCAACCACAAACAAATGGTTGTTCCAATATGACAATTGAGATACGCTACACAACAAGTGGTTGTCTGGGGAAACATTCAGTTGTTTCTGGTTGTTTGGGTTTCCAGGCGTGAATCTTCTCCCGTGCTTTTGCCAAGCGCTGATCTTCCAATCACTCAGCTTCTTTAAGTCTAAATCCACATGACCGCTGACGGGAAGTGGTCTATTTGGGAAGAGGTTGAAGACTTGCAACTCCACATAACTCCACAAAACGGCCGGTTTTTTGGTTTATGTGCCGGTACGCAGGGCATCGGGCGCTCATACCTTGAAGAATCAACATAATGTACGTTGTCGATCAATCAAGCCACCCATATATGAAGACATTTTTCATGGTTTTTCAATTCATTTTTTTGTTTTAAATCAAGAGTCTATATCTACATTGTCTGTGTTTTGTCTCCTTTTCTTGACTCAGGAGGAATAAGGCGTTTGAAAGGACTCAAAGATCTTTGAAGAGGAAGTTCCTTTCGAAACAGAGGGGTTCCACTTCCATGTGGTGTATGCCAGTGTATTCAGCCATAAAAAGATTAGTGGAACGGACCGTATTGGACCCCTCAAACTCGAAAGCCCAGCTCCTTTCGATTTTGCACGGGTTTTATCCAAACATGCATCAGCGCCAGACTTCTATATATTATACATATCATATATATAATACATTATATATATATTATACAGTATACATATACACACATGTTTGCAAAGGTTTGCAAATCCACCCAGGTGCCGATGTCCGAAGCATGTTTCTGAAAAACCGAGGCTCACCAGCGACATGGCCTTGATCCATGATGACATCTACCAAGCTCTCGTGCAGGAACCGATGGCTGGGAGCATTCTCATGCGGTCGGAACAGCCTGAACAGCCGGACATCGCGTGGGAACCGTCGTACCGGCCGTTTCTGGTGTTGGGGATGTGTTGGAGTGCCTTCTTCAGGATGACATCGAAGAGAGGCTTGATCCCGAATGCAAACCAGAGTGCCTGCACCATCCCGGAGGTCCCGGAGAGGGGGAAATGAGGGAACTCTTTGAAGGTGGATCCACTTATATATATATATATACACACCGAAATTGCTTGGGACCCTTCTTCCAGTGATACCCCTCAAGTAGTGACAATGGGATTCTCAGTCCTCAAACCTCTAATTCCTGGGCGAATCAGCTACGCTCAGCCCTTGTGCCACTGGCCTGTGACCAGGAATTTGCACTGAACATGCCGGCCTACGAACGCGCCTTCGATGAGGCGCACCAATTTTTGCGATGCGAACGTGCTTTTCGTTGGTGCTTTTCGTTTGGGGGAACATCCATGGCGCCAGAAACACGTCGAGTGACTCTGTCGACCGTACGGTGCGATATCTGTCTCGACGCGTTTTCGTGCGTTCAAACAGCTGGTCATGAGCCCACTCACGCTATCAGGATCGCCAAGAGCAAAGCACTCAAAACATGTCAAAGCCACATAAAGACCCAGGACGGCTATAAACCCGACAAGAGCAAGAGAGAGCTGGAGAGATTCCGATGCAAACTGTGGCTGCTGACACAGTGGTTCCTGCAGGTGTTTCACTTCACCCCTGCAGTAAGAATTGTTCAACTTGGGTCATGCAGAACCCGCCCAACAATCTCAGAATGAACTGAGTGTTCGTTCAGTGCGGCATGCGCCTTGAGTGATCACACATGTGCCACCGCAGGCATGGTTCAAGCTCACGACCAACGGCGGGCGTTGGTCGCAGGAGAAGAAATGCACCTGTTCTGCAGAAGTTCAGGTTTGGCTGCCTCATGTGAAGACCAGCAACCTGCACGACCCCCTCCCCCCCAACACGTGGAAGGTCAACATCAACAAGGTCCGAGGTACCATTCATGAGGCCCACTCCCCCTGAACAATTTGCTAAGAAGGGAGTAGGAGTAGTAGACCCGAGGGACTCTGGGATGTGTGGACATGTTGTGACAAGAGCCATCCATCCGCCATCAGATCATCAAGTCTGAGGATTCCACATGGATGGATCTCACAACCATTCACAACCTGTTACTGTTGCAAAGGGACAAAGCAGCTCATAGGGCCGGGTGGTGGTTTCAGATATGTTTATGTTTAAACCTTCACTTGGGATGATTGAGCGCACTGACTACAGTATGTTTTATCACGTGTATTGACATCACCAAGTTTTCGGGCCATCGGTGTGCCCTTGGTTGGGCACCCTGCTGATTTCAGCACCATGCTGGTGTCTGGGGGTGAATTCATTGGCCTCAAGTTCCTGACATCCAGCTCGATCTGGCCCGAAGATCTCGCAGAGCATATGATGATCTCACAAAGCATGGATGATCAGATGATCTCACAGGCTCCACGAAGTATTTGCTGATGGATTTGGTTGATAAAGTTACAAAGTATCTTGAACTGGTCCGTTCTTTTTTTCGTGGCCACCGGTGATGCCTTTGACGTTGCCAGACTGGTCTGTAAGTGCTCAGAGTATCCCAGGAAGTTGGTCCAGTGGGTTGTATACTCCGGAGAAATCGCCTGCATGTTCATGGCAGATCAGCCTGAGAACATACTCATGTCTTTCTTTGATTAATACGTATATATATATATAACTACTATACTAACGTATAATACATTTGTTATATTCGTCCACAGTACCCAGTGACTCTTATCAAAAGGGCTTCGCCAGCTCTATGGCCCTTGCGATCGTTCAAAGGCAAGATTTGACAATTCACAATCCACGTGGTAACTGGATCTACTAGCTGATTTGGAGGACTGTCCGACCATTGTCTTGAATTGGAAGGGTTCTTGAGCTCAAACCCCAAGTTTTCCACACCAAATCATAACATTTGCTGGTTTCATCCCCAAATCCAGCTGCTCTAAGGACCATTCGCCCGTCCAATCCCAGCTCCAGACCTCAGCTCCCTCCCTCGCATCGCCCAATGGCGCTGATGTCACTGGCCCAATGGGTCATGTTCTATTGCCTGTCGCGTGGCCCTTTTCGGCATTGACCGTTTCGGCTCGTCGTTCAGTCGTCCATTGACCGTCTCGGTCGGCGTTCGGTCGCCACAACCCACCAGCTGGTCGGTTCGCTCTGGGCCCGCTCCGAGGCATCAAAGGCGAGGACTTCCCGGTGCCTCAGCGCTCCACGCCACGCATGCGGTGCGCTGGGACGCGCGCGGAAGCGCGGAAGTTCGGTCGACTGTGTTGGGAACGGGGGGATGTAGTAGGGGTGGCTGATATAGGGTTTGGTGGATGATTGAAGCGTCTTGCCACAGATGGGGATGTAGGTCTAAGGCGGATAGCATTGAAGAGTCGTCTCCCCTGAGGCTCCCTCTGGCGAAACTTGATGAAACTTGGGAACCCAGGCACACTTCGTAGGCAGATGATGAACGATATGAAAGATGGAGGTCACAAACCCACCTGCTCTTGGCCCTCAGATCTAAAAGGATCATGTGAACATCTAGAGTGAAAGGATGTGGCATCCGGATCTGACACGTCGACGGTTTCTCGCAGAGAGGTCATGAGCGACATCCGGCATCCCGCCCTGATTTCTCAAGGGATATGAGTAGAAGCTTATAGTGGTCCCAGAAAAGATAGAAACTGTTCCCAACACATCCTTAGTGGTTAGTGATCTACTATTTCTATTTATTTTGGAATATATATATATACAGGCTGGTAAATCGGCCCGAACATTGATCATGGAGATGCCCCTGTGAAACCCTGGCTGAAAGAAACCAAAAGAAGGACACCCGATGAATGACTTGTTGGTCTTGCGCACAGTGTTGCAGGTATGATGATCCGATCACAGTCTGAGGAAATTCAGCCGCGATCCGAAGCAAGAACCAAATTTCAGGGTCCTGCTTCGCCTCAAGTCACAGCTTGGCAGGCCAAATAGCTCAATTCTAACTTCTGCTGACCACTACACAATGTTGGGATCCAACCCAGAGGTGGAAGTCAAATTGAATTGACATTGGGATTTGACAGCTTTCATGAGGTCATTTGGACCGCAAGAATGCACCACCCGAGTCTCACCTGGCTCCGTTCGACTGCGCAGACGACTGCGCGGAGCATTGGGTCGATTTAAAGACCGCGAGCTCAAAGGAAAGTCGGAGTGGGGGTTCGCATTGGATAGGGCTCCCTCTTTTCAACCCTTACACCACTGGCCAAGAAACGGCAATTGTGAGGGAGAAGGTCCAAAAGTTGTTTTCGGAGGTTTTGAAGTTGAACTCAGACTGCCTTTGACTCACCCTCATATGTTTTGCCTGCAGCCTGCTGCCGCGACTTGCTTTTCCAGCGGCTCAGAGCGCGTCACAGAGGACAGTTCAGAAAAGGTGGGCCTGCACAAATTCAGCTCTGACTGCAGGCTCGATTGGCCCACTTTCAGCTAATTTGTGATATGTTGTGATTCTTAGATTCTCAAATATTCTTAGGGGGTCTCCTTACAAGTTCAAAGAACCCATTTTGGTGGGAGTACCTTGGTGCGTCAATTGTGCTAGGCACTTCAAAGATAAAGGAATCATCATTTCTTCACTATAAAGAGACCTAAAGTACCTCAAGTGCTCACTTCTCCCAAGCCTTTCCTTTCGCCTCAAAAGCACATTCCATTTCGAGTGTGCGGTGGTGGAACTTCCTCCTGACCTGCTGACCCCCCAAGACCAAGCATCACGCCCTTTTCCACTCAGATCATTCAGCCAGACCCTCAGATCGACCTGCCAACCGTTGCAGGTCGACCGAGGCCCTCGGTGCTCGTTTCGTACCTCGGCACCGCTGGGCGGCTCGGCACTCGCACGCCCTCCGAGGCGAGCGAGGCGGTCGCAGGACGTGGTCAGCCCAAGGGTCATGCTTGAGGCCAGGGGGAAGGAGCGGAAGGAGGGGAGGCCAGGAGGCAGGAGGTGGAGGACTGGTGAAGGATCTGCGGAGTTTGAGTCTTAACTAGATGGGATGTTGAGGGGATGGGAGTCTTACTTTGACTATCTTCGACCCTTTTTTTTGGGGTAGATTTCAAGGGTGAGTGCTGGCCGAATCAACCTCCGCGAAACGAAAGGAGCTGGCCCGGCCCCAGGAAGGGGGGTGAATGTGTCCTCGTTTTGCTGTCCGGCCCACAGGTAAACTGCAGAGCTTTATTTCTCGGCTGGTGCGACGAAAGTAGGGAATGAGCCACCGCTGAATCCTTTCAGGAATCGATTTGCAGGGTGATTGCCCAGTTCCCTGCTCGGAACCAGTTTGTCAGTAAATACTTCCCCCATCTTGTCCCTTCTTGTGGCCAAGGGTAGCAAATCAACGCAGAAATCCACCAGCGCCAGGCTCGCTGCTAAGATTCTCGGGATCTTTCAGGCCAGCCGCACTGGGTCAAGCTCTTTGTTGGACAGGATTTCACGGTCCTCCAAGAAGCAATGGAGGTCCTTCTGTGCATTCCACCCATGACCTTCAATGTGGCTATGACGGTAGAACCATGGTCCTTTTGTTGAACATGGTGCAACCAACTGTGTAACCAACTATGAAGATTGCAACACAAAATACAAGAACATGATAGATATATATATATATATTTTGATATATTTTTGCTGATCGATTCTGGCAAGTACCGCAGAAAAAATCTTGGGAAATGACACATACCATATACCAAAACATACTCACAGTCAGCCTACTTGTGACCATGTAGGGGAAGTCTTGGCTGTTGTTGAGGATTCACTGAGTTTTTTTGTTGGAAACTTGAAATTATCCGACTAGGAACCCTTGAACTGGAACTATGTATAGTAGGATCTTGTCGTATATGGACACGATGGGGTTGCTCCATCAAGGCTTGAAGCAGGTCCAGGTTCACAATGGGGCACGTCCAGCAGGTGCTTGGGTTGTTCGTTGGGATTTCAACAGCCCATTCCCAAAAATCTACTAGCAATGGCCTCCAACCTACCAGCGATGGCATCTAACCTACTAGCAATGGCCTCCAACCGACTAGCAATGGCCTCCAACCTACTAGCGATGGCCTCCAACCTACTAGCAATGGCCTGCAACCTATATAATAGTGGTGGCCTCCAACCTCCCATTTGGAAACGGTTTCACCCCCCGACGCCCATTCAACCTTACTTTGTTGTCCCATGTTGTCCCCGCCTGCAACCTCCGTTCTTTTCGCCATGATTGTCTCACTTGATGTTGCATCCGTTTTTTGTGTCCCGTGTGTGTATAGTCGAATAATTACTGAATACTGTTTGCGAAGGTGATGCAACAAACTCGAGGTGATAACGAATAGAGTAACAAGTAGTTATTGACATGTATTTTTTTGTGTGGCTGCTGGTCTTTGATCCCTGCGTCCACTTCCCAATCATAGCGATGGACCTCGGCTAGAACGTCTCATTCTTTACAACCACTTCGTGAAGTCATTCCCATTCCCATGATCGTCACTGATTTTTCTTTGTCAGGGGAGGCCAAGATGTGACTGTCCACTTATATACTCTTTTGGTATAAGTATATGAGTACTCTTGTATACTCTTATGTGACTGTCCACTTATATACTCCGCATATGACGGCCCAATTTCTTGATCCATTGCCTATACGACGGTCCGCTTCCCTGACGGACACGTAGACTCTCTCCGGGACTGGACCAACCATTTGCCGGATGGAGCCTCGAGGCCGTACAGAATGGTCTTAGCATTGGTCTTTCTAGCTGGTCACATTGCCGGGTCCTCAGAAACGGCTGGTCGGATGAATCGCTCGAACGAATCGCTCGAGTGCCTTTGTCCGACTGAGACGTGTGGAGACGTGTGGGAGTAGTCCCTTTGGGAACGGACACGGAGGAAGTGACAGAGCTGCAGAACCCCCCAGCTGCCGGTCGTGTCAAAATGGATGTGTATATATAAATAGATAGGGAACCCCTCCCAGAGAACCCCTGGAAGGGATAGAAAATTGACCCAGACCATCCCAGACCCAGACAGGTTGGGGGATGATGGGGGTGTCCCCTATTTCAATACAGACCCATCTTGACGCCTCGAAGACTTGAGGGAGATTGGTTTTGCCGGGCCTGCCTGCAAAACCGCGCGCGCTTGTTTGGGGGTTGCGGGTTCATCCCGGCACGGTTGAGACTCCATGACAATCTGATGTGGCAACTGTGACACTTTAAAGCAGAAACCCATTTTGCAGATATTGATCTGTGAAACCACCCCCAATGAATAGGCAAATATGCCATGCATGGAGTGTTTGGTTTTTTGAACACAGGCTGTGCATGATTGCCCACTGACCTGAGGCAGACTACATTGCCAAAGTCCTGCTGTTGGCAGACCTGGCCAGATTGGCGGTGGCTGGTGGTCAGAATCTTTGGGATGTAGACTTGGATCCTCACTGAAAATCCATCAGGCAGACTTTGATCTCAACTGGCGTTGGCTTCAGTGAAACAGTTGGGTCCAGTTTGCGGACGCCTTCTGCGGGGTTTTTGGCCATCCACCACACGGTGGATTGTTTTGTTCTTTTTCTGGGGGGGTGGTGAGGAATGAGGAAGTTTAAAACAACATGTGAGGAATGAGTTACCATCACTGTTCTTCACGGCCAGGTAAGTCTGTGGCGTGAGGAGTTCAGAGAACATTTGCTGGTCCTCTTGTGCGCGGGGAGACCCAGGAAAAATGAAAAGCAGACTGTGAAGTCTTTGAAGATGTGTGCCTATCTTCCGAGCATGCACTTGGATCACTAGAGATCTGTCCTAATTTTCAGTTTGCTTGCCATTTCTGAAGCTTCTTAGTCCTATTGTCCTTATATATGTCCTATTATGTCCTTATGGCTTCTGCACTGAAGCTTGATGAAGCTTCGACCCGGATCTCTGGAAGCTGTTGAAGTGCCATGAATCGCGGTGTTCTCGTTGGACCAGGCGCATGTGATGGCAGGGATGCGGAAAGCCTATGAATTTCAGATCCCTGGCCTTGCCGCTGGGTCCGCTTTGAGTGGGGCAGGACTTGGTATTGAGGAAAGGCATGAACACCAGTCAACCAAACGAGGGAAAGAAATTCCAAGAACAGAGTGAGAGAAACTGAGTGAGAGAAACTGAGTGAGAGAGAGAGAGAGAGTATGTGTGTTTTGTCATTGTTGAATGCTTCAACTCGTGGAGGACACCGGGACCAGCAACATTTTGCACCACCAACGCGTGTGGCAATAGCATGAATGCCACATGCCAACCCATGTTTCTAGGGCATCCTGCAAGTCAAAGAATGAAAGCCAAATGGCACGTGCATTTGATGTCGTTTTCACGGAGACTTGGAGGCTTCCCCAAGGAAGAACATGAGGGCACGTGAAATAGTTGCTGCAGCGAAGTTCTGACACAATCCTTCAGTATCTTGTCAGCTAGCAGGTAGAGGAGTTGTGAATCAAGAACTACACTTGACACCTTTCTTCTCAGCTTCTGCTCTTCCACAGTAGGGAAATTCTTGCAGATCTTCAGAACTGAACTGTGCGGAGGAGACATCCAAATTCTCCTGATCCAGACGCCTGAATGGGTCGGAAATAAACACTTGGGTTCTTACTGTAGTAGTTAAGGCTGGGCTTCTTAACACTGGACATTGGGTTCTCTCCCCAGTGGCAACTACTAGGTGGCAGCTAGACCCTCTAGCTGAATCAGCCTGACTTAGGCAGCGCTTGTGCTGGTGCCCATGCTGGGTTTGGCGACGCCCCTGCTGGAGGCGGGAAATTAGGAGTTCTCAGTGTTCTCTTTCCGCCCGGGCCTCAGGGGTTTGGGGCAGGACAGCGAATCAGAAGAACGATGGTAACGGTGGCGATCATACTGTATGAACAACATGTCAATCACCACGGGGGTTGGAAAGGCTTGTTCGTGGATGTTGAATGGTTCTTCCATTTGAGCACGGCTTGCAGGGATCCAGTCACTCTAAGCAAACCGCATGTTTTTTCCTGGCCCAGTGGACATTTGGGATGTTTTTCTCCTCAGTTTGAGATGTTTTTTCGCTCGTTGCAGGTCTTGCAATTGGCAGATTCCCTTGCCGCATGGTGGCGACGTCAGGCCGGATGAATGTAGAAACGCCCCGTCTGACGGGTGGCTCAGTTGGGTATGCCTTGTTCAACTGGTGGCTCGGTTGGCTTTTGTTGCAGATCATCAATCGTATATGTTTCTTTCATTTCTTTCTATATAGTCTTCTTGGCGCAACTGGCACACCAAACCAAACAGATTATATATATATATATAGAGAGAGAGATTGAGGATCAGCAACAAAGCCAACTGAGCCACTGGCAGGTGAACAAGGCTGATAGTCTCCTTCTGTTCTTTGATATGCAGCTGCTGTCAACACAACCAACAACCATGACAGGTGCGGTGAACCACACGAATTCTCTTGAGGGCTCAATTCATTTCATGTCTTCGGACCCGGCACGCCATCCTCTTTTCATCCCCAGACCATCCATGTATATGAAAATCGTTTTGAAGTACTTCGCCAGTTCCACAAGTTGCGGTGCTTGGAGATCGGGTGCCCGAACCCTTCGGCCCCAACGAGAACACCGCAGGCCCGCCGGCTGGGATCCCTGCCCTGCCCCCTCCCTCCGCGGCCGTCGACCTTCGCCAGGACCAGGGCCGTCGCTTGCCGTTGCGGGTCGCGCCGATGGAGGTGATCTTGGAGGCCGGACCGGTGGGACCGGTGGGGGGGTCACAAGGACGGTGGTCTTTTAGGGCCCATGACTCGATGATACGGCCCGCCCTTTATAGTTTTTAGGCTGGCTTTTATCAGCTTTACCTCAACGTTCCTTTTAGTTTAGCCTGACCCAGGCCACTCAGTTTTTGGAGATGGAGTCCTCTTTTTGCGCAGGGTCAAAGGGGGGTTGGTGGAAACATGACTTTTGCCGGGGAGAGGACCGCCGAAACTGAGGTGAGGGACTGGAGATGTGTAAGGCTCCAAGGTGGTCCTGAGAAGGTGTTTGTGGTTACTATTTGGAAGTCTATGTACCTTTCTCAGAAGGTCTTTGGAGCCCTGACATTCAGAAGTCCCTTTCCCAAAATCGAATGTCAGGGCTCTGCATGCACCTGCAGATCTCAGAAAGGTCACATGTGTTCAAAAAGCAGAGAAGCGGCTGCCACCATGCGACACCAACATCCACACAATCACTGCCAGCACTTTCACGATTGACTCACCTTTGCTGATCTTGGCTTCCTCACTCGCATGGCGCTAGTAAGGTATGTCCTAGGCCTAGGCATCACACTTTTGGTTTCCAGATACACTTGTTTCCCAGCATCAGATAATTTCCAATTTTTTCTATGAGACTTTGCAACCCTAGGTGATCTAAATACACTATATACATCCTTCTTCCAGCACCCCAGCACCCCCCGTTCCTCCTCTTCCGCCCCCTCTTTGCACACGCACGCACATATCACATCATACACCAGATTGCACTGATATAATATGTGCGTCGTGGAGTCGCAAGTCGGTTTGGTCGACTTCCGAATGAGTCGACCAC
This sequence comes from Durusdinium trenchii, assembly GCA_963970005.1. Taxonomy (NCBI): domain Eukaryota; class Dinophyceae; order Suessiales; family Symbiodiniaceae; genus Durusdinium; species Durusdinium trenchii. The sequence goes on along the minus strand of CAXAMN010000001.1, from coordinate 3,309,261 downwards.
ACGGTCGTTCCGCCAGGGTTTGGTCTTCTTGCTGGCCGCGCTGCACTTGCGCGTGGGATTGGCTTTAGGTGCGGGACACGGCCTCGAAACGTTGGCTGTGTATGCTGTGTTGTACATTTGCTCCGTCAGAACTGGATGGATTCAAACACGTGGGACAGCCTTAGTGATTCACTTTTATCGGGTCACATACTAACTCCAATCGTCGGGGTGGGTGGGACCTCAAGTTGCCCAAATTCGGTTTCTGCACGAGTCGATTGAGGCCACCAGAGCTTGTTTGTCTGGAAATAACAGCGTTTCATGCAATCAACGTTTTGGCTGGGATCATCCTGTGTTCATCGACGCATGACAATTGTGGGGTCTCGGGCCGAACGAAAACATCCATCCCGCATAAGTGATATCTGGCTGACCAGCGCGACTAGTCGCGGACCCTGTCTGTCACAGCCGTCAGGCAGTGGCAGCGGGCGAATCCGCACGGGCACCCTTACGCACCTGAGTCCTCTCCTCAAAGAAGCTCAACAAATCTGAATCTGTCCCCGGATCAACCTTCCGAGCCATATCAATCGTCCTCCTATCCCGGCCCAAACGAACCAAGCGCAAGATCTGTCAAGTGCGCCACGACTCGATCAGACATGCGAGCTGGTTAACCAGTAAAAGAAAGCGGTCCAAAGAGCAAGAGAAACCCAAATCCCTAAACAAACCAAACAACTAGTCCAAAAACTACGAAAACCAAACCAAACAATCCAAATTACTGCGATAAAAAAAGCAATGCAAGATCCCCCGACCAACTTCCAGTGAAGGCTTCGGACAAAACAAACAATCCGGCTGGATCCATCGTTTGGTGATGGGATCTTCCACAGGCCATTTCTTTCCCGTGCTCAGCCCTCCATGCAAAAAAGAGTTGACATAATGCCCTCTTCATGGGCCTCACCACAGAAACTCACAAATCGACCTCACCGTTTCACATCCACACCTCGCAGTTGTAGGTGTAGTCACTAAATCGCCTCGCTCAGGATCGAAAAATAAAGACACATCAGCAAATGCAGGTCTTTTAACAGGTTCTTCATCTGTGATCGCAGTATGGGATTTGGCCATCAAACTCTGGGCTCATCCGACAGGCACGTATCAGCACGGATCAGCGCGTCCAATCGTTGGAGTCCGGGAACCGGTCCGAAACGTATGAGTAACTCGCAGGCGTACGATTGTACTGACTTGTAATGAGGGCTTCTCCGGATGAGCATGAGGATTTGTGGTGGCAGATACATGGCATTGTTGAGTCACTGCCGCTCAAGCTGACCTTGCACAAAGTTTGGAGCCACCTTCCTGAGTCATGGGTTGACAGACCTCGGGTTGGTTGCGAACTAGGAATGCTTGTGCAGATAGTGCGGCCGGCATAGCAAGAAAATCACCTGCGAGATCCGGCAATGCCATCAGGTTATGTCAGTACACAGTTTGGTGAGCAACGACCATGGTGTGTCATGCAAACTGGGAGTTGATCCCAGCGGCTATGCCACTCTGGAAACTTCTGCCGAAGAGCCTCGTGCTGAGGACAAGTGCGCAAGCGGTGTGTGATCGTGTTTGGTTGGCCGCAGTAGCGACAGCTTGATTGACGGGTCACATCCCAGTGACCTTTTGCCTGCACTGTGTAGAAGGTCCCATCTTGACAGGTCTGCAAAAAAGAGCCCTGTTTGCTCCAAGGTCACCCCCCCAATCCAGCACAAGCATCAATGATCCGACTGCCCCTAGCCCGGTCATGAATCTGCATGGGGAAAGACTTTGTTTTGATCCACGGTAACGCATTGAAACTCATCATACCACTGATCTAGCAACACCGCATCATACCACGATGTTCCGGCTTTCCCCAACCAACCAGGTTTCGAGTTTCCATGGCTCTATCATCGAATCTCCCGAGCTTCCGCTGATTTCAGCGCCACCTAGTCTGGAAGGTCTTGGACCGAGCGCTATATCTGGCTCATAAATGGGGTAACTATGTTATGTGATATATGGTTTGGGTCCGTATGATTTTGGGCAGCAACATCAGCAATTGGGTTCTCTATCCTTCAGGATGGTGGCTGACCCGAGTCCTCCGGACTGTTTGGATCCCGTGACAGTCTCGTCGAGGCCGCGTGACTGTCTCAGATCCCTCGGCTGGTCTGGAGGTCGGAGGGGGTTCGCCACAGGGCGGGTTGGCAGTTCAAAGGCGTGCGTCAGACGAGCCAGGCATTTTATGACATCAAACGAGGGGCTGGTTTGGTCAATCAACTTGAATTGGAGGTTCTTTTTTGTTTCAAGAGGATGCAAGAAGGAGATGTGATATATTTAGATCACTAGATTCCAGAACTGTCAGGCGTATGAAATCTGATAATGGAGCCAGAGGAGATTGGCATGGGGCCTTTAGCCCCTTCCAGAAAACCTAGTTCCATTAGAACGAAGCGATTGAGAAGCCAACGAAGCGGTTCATCCTGCTGAAACAGTAACATCCTGCGCTCGCGCAGATGTGTTCTTGGGCTTCTTCTCATATGACATCATTGAAATATCTTGACTAGACTAGACACAAGACCATTAGATCCATTAGCTAAGAGTTTACAGACGCGGTTGTGTAACTCGGTTTAAGTTTAATGTACGCATATTTACACCGCCCCAATGAAAGGGACGTTTCAGGCCCCACAAGGAACTGGACGATTCATTGAGAATCAACATCGGAAGAGGAAGCACAGGGTTTTGTGCCAGGTTGTGCTGATGCTTGTGCTTTACAGTTCCTTGAGCTCGGTGGCGGTTGGATTGGCCGGGCGGCCCTGGTTTCAGCAGAAACAGGCTGATTTGAGATATCGTGAAGGGTGTTTGGAGTCGAGTAATATAGACCCTTGAAACAAAGACCTATACCCCTCCCGTTTGGATTGAACCACCTCTTCTATCTCCCTCGTTTCGATGTCCGCCACTGAAGCCCCTGTTGGGCGGTCATGAAACGCCACCGTGGACACTCAAGGTCCACCGGCAGCAAAAGAAAGCACGTGAGACGACCGACAACCAAAAAGAGAGTCCATCAAAGAGAAAACTCCCAAGTTGAAAGATGTTTTGAGCAGCCTTGGTTGCATAAGCTAGCAAAGTCATGAAGTTCGTCAAGTGCAAATCGAGGGATTGCACCAACAATGGCCCCTTGTGGGAGGGCCTTTCCTTCAGTCTTGAGTCGAACGTTGTCCGTGAATCCAGGGAAGATACCATGGTCCGGTATCTTGTTGATGAATACAAGGGCTCTGCGAAGCCAAAACGTCAAGTCTCGAAATGTCTTGTCGCTTGCGGAACATGCATGGAGGATAGAACCTCTTTTCCAAAATAAAAAGGCAAATTCAACGTAGGACGTACAAAGATCATCTGAAACACGCCATTGTAGCGAAGTTGTGAAGTCAAAAAACGTGTTCAAGTCCACTGGATCAAGCTTGGACAACGACCCTCGTGGATGTTCAATCCGGAGGTCAGACGTCCAAGTAAACAAAGCAGGACTTTGGATCCAATCCCACCTGGGAAAACGTTTTCGAAGATCAATTGAAGCAGAAGATTCTGCCGAAGTATCATTGGCTGCTGTACACTCATGGTCAACTTCTAGCCCAATAGTACGATTCCATCGTGCAAGAAAAATCTGTCTTCGGAATACTTGCTTCTGTACCTCCTTGAAGTCTACCGGGTGGACTGGAGCATGTAACAATGCAGTCTCCTTTGCTGCCTTGTCTGCAATACGGTTGAGGAAAATGTCACGCCGAGTTGTATTGTGAGCGTGCGCGAACTGATCTGTAATGGATACATCGTCCAAATCATCAGCAACATGGGCTGGAATCCAAACAAGTTGAACCGGTTGAGGATGAAATTGCTGCCTCTGTTCAATAATTGACCAAATGGCTTGCCACCAAAAGGGGTGGCACCAATCACCTTTACACCCGGAAAGTTGAAGGAGTTGCTGGAATTGATCAACAACTGTCCGGCAGTCAGTGTGCACAACAATGGGAGCATCTGACAGGATGATTGTTTTATAGATTGCAAACAATTCAGCAGAATATGAGGAGAGCTTCGGGGATTGTACAGGACCAGTGTCAACAATTTGGCCTGAGGCGTCAATAATACTGTATGCTGCGGAAGTCAGCCAATATGACTCAGCAAGAATTACTGAACCATCGGTCCAAAAATGCTTAGCATCAGCGTCGCCTAAGAAAGCTGGTGAAATGTCCCCTCGTATTGAAGAGAACTGAAGACGATGTTTGGCGATTCCGACTGGGTGGTCAACCAATCCTAGTAATTGGAAGTTTGGTCCAAGCTCATGAAGCGGCGGTTGTTCATGAGGCAAGGAGCCAGAACAATCAGTCAAAAGATGTCGAAGGGACTCTGTTTCGGTGTTACAAAATCTACACAATTTGGATTCACAGAATCCGGCAGCCGCTCGTCGATCTCGTGTGATTGTACACCCGACACTTTGGGATTCGAAATGCGCAGTCAAATCAAGGGATTGGTCGAACGGCTTTGTATAGTTCTGTTGAAAGGACTTGTACAAAGCAAGATCCAAGAAGCCTGTTGGTTTGGCAAGGTCTTTCCGTGACTGATCAGCTGCACGTTCATAGCACCACTGTGCACACAAGTTCTGCAGAAGTGGCTTGATGTCATTAACTCCGATTTCCAGAATATGAAAACGGGAGGAGGCGAATACCAGAAAACCATCCTCTGACAGCTGAAAACGAAACAGTGCCAAAGCATCCTGGACACGTGCAAGAAGGCTATGCTTCGATAGAGCATGGTTTCGGAGCAAGTCACAACACTGCTGGACCCGGTCAGGATGTGAATGGATGAAGCGCCAAAACTCGATGATCGTGGAACATGCACGCGAGCACGTCGGTTCGACTCGGAAGGCCTTGGTTAACAGTGCAAACACAAGCATCTTGGAGCGCCAATGCGGTCTTGAGCCCCAAAAGACTTGGGCAATCTCGCTTTGCATCTTTTCTAAAGCTCTTTTGGGAATCTTGGAAATATGTGATGCGAAAGAGATTTGGGGCAGGACTTTACACCCAATGAGAAGTTCTTTGGTTTTCCTTGCAACAGGGAGGTTGGCGATGTTTCGGATGTCAGCAACCACCTTGTATAATTTCTTTTGATCAAACAAGAAGTTCTCTCTATCGGAAGTGTAAATCTTGGCTCCAAGAACATCGAACTCGAGGAAAAGAGGCAAGGAAGGGAAGTGCAACTTAGCGAGCTTACGTGCATTGGCACTGGTTGCCCACAAGACGCTCTTGGAATGATTCAGCTTTTGGCCGACAACCGTTCCCCATTGCTCAGTGATTTGGAGTGCACGAACAAGGTCATCAACACTGTTGATGTGAACCCATAAATATGCATCGTCAATGAACACTCTGGATGTGACATGAGAATGTGCTCAATGAAGGTGGCCCAGACATGCATATATACATTGATTGCAATGAGTGAGAATGAACACCCTTGTGCAACCCCGTTTGCATTGGTGACACTATGTTTTGAGATCCAACCCCGGTAAGAAAGATGTTTATGTAGTCCCTTGTACATCAAGAGAAAAACATTCACAAGTCCCTTTGGGATTCCAAGCGCAAGCATAAAGGCACCTGCAATTGCAGGGATTAGCCGATCGAAGCATTTCGACTGATCAAGCTTGATCCCTATCAAGTGCTGATTAGAGGCTTGCGCAGAGTCAATATCCAGCCGAAGACCATTGCTAATGGAGGTCATTGAGCGGCCTTGGATGCCACCAAAAAGCGAAGGGTGCATTACCTTGGCTTGCCAGGTTTGGAGTTGCCTGAACCTCGTCCCCGTGTATGCTAAAAGCATGGGGGATAAGATTGTGATCAATCTTTTATTTATCGGACTGGCAGGCCCAGCTTTATTCAGGATGGCTTGCTTTGCACACACTAGGACTGTTGGCAGGTCGCCACCACAATCATCTTCGACTGATTGGAAAAACTTTGCAATGACTTCGAGGCACTTGATTGGCAGGGCTTGTAAGTCAGTGGTACGCCATCCGTCAAGTCCTGCTGCTGCATCAGGGTTTCTAGCAGCAATGGTCTGCGCAAGAGCATCTGCAGTGAGTGGGGGAAGCTCGCACACAGCTGTATCATGGCGTAGGTACGGCCAGACTGCACGCAGGATATGGAGTGGATCTTCGTGCAATGCATTCGCTGAGAAAATGTCATCCCATTTAGAATTAATCAAATGGATGGCTTCATTTGGTTGACAAACGATATTTTGCTGCTCATCTAAGACGAGGTTGGAAGGTTCGTCAGCAACCTTATTTTTGAGGTGGTGGAAAATGTATTTCTTATTGGTGGTGGCAGATTCTTGGATTCGATGCTTCCAAGCTTTGATTCGAGATTGTCGCTTAGAAAAATCCCAAGCCTGAAGTTGAAATTGCACCCAACTAATATTAGCTTGCACTTCAACCAGGGATGGGAGACCATGAGAATGCCAAATGTGAGGGGCATGCAAGACTGCAAGTGTGCGCCAAGCTTTAACTGCTGTTCTTTTTAAAATGTGCTCATCCATAAGGCTTGAGACAGGACGCTGAAGACGGGTAAATAATTCCCACAATCGACCAAGGACATTTTGGAGCCAGGATCCTTTCAAAGTAAGAGCGGAATTCGACTTCGATTGACCCGGGCAAAACTGTTTTGGAGTGAAGGTTGGGGATCGACCGCGAGTCCGTTCGCCAAGACCCCACGTGGCTCCACTCGAAATTAACGTGTTAACACAAAAATCATTGATGACAGACCATTTGGCCTCTTGGGACTCGGCACCCTCATATTGGGGGCCAAAAGTGGAGTTCCACAGAGTATTTGCATTACAATTGACTGCATGGGACTTAGACGTACCTGGTTTGCCTAAGCAAGACGTGTCTAAAGGTGCAAATTTGCGGTGGACAAATCCATGGAGACGAATCGAGGTCCACGAAAAGACTGCTCGGATGGGTCGGTGCTGAGAACCAAGTGTGCTGATGACTTCAATACTACGCAAGGCAGTATGAGCAATATGGTTCATGAGAATTCCATCAATAGAGGAGCAAAAGTCCCCTGAACCACTAAATGTGCCGTCTTTCGAATAGGTGAAAGGGCGTTGGGTGTCACCATTGGCATCACTCTGTGATAAGGGGTCAAACCATCCCTGAAAGTTAACCGCATTCGAGATGGAAGGATAATGTAGTGGATTCGATTGAAAGTCTCCGGCCAACAAAATCGGAATGTCGCCGAATTGAGCGGCAATCGAAAAGATGTCTGCAAAAACTTTATCGTTGTAATCAAAGATTTGCTGGTTGGCTGACGCAGCAGTTTTGGCGTAGATAGAAAAAACGAGGGCCTTTAACGAAGGTGTAACTTGGACCCAGCATGCGTTGGTGCGATGGGTATTGAACAGGTTCTGATACAATCCAGAGTAATCTTCAGTTGAACAAAAGGGGGAAGATAACTCTGGAGGAGCCAAAATGGCGGTCCCCCCATTCATTGTCGTATGGAAACCGTCGGACCGAATTGTACCCTTCAGGGGAGCACACATGTGCAAGGCCTTCCCAGTTTCAGAGACAAGTTTCTGGGAGTGTCGGATGTTATTACAACCGATGCGTGTTTCTTGGACACACTGGACGGAGTCGAGAGAGTGCTTCCAAGAAACATTCGACTTGAGGCTGCCAATATTGGCTGAGGAAATGGTCCATTCAGTGGGGATATCGGGACCCTCACCCGGGAAACCAAGAAGGTGGTCGAACTCCAAGCGGGAGAAGTCAACAACCAGCGGGAAAGATGGAACAGAACTGAAAACAGGAGCGAATTCAAAGAGGAGACTTGAACGATTATGCTCGGTCGGCTGCATCAAAGCACTGTTTCGCACACAATGGTTGTCAGGCCTATGAATAGGCTGGTCGCACAGGTTCACATGGTCAAAATGGCGGCCTATGACTGGACACTGCCTCAGAGTCAGGTACACGGTACATGGCAAAAGGCAACCAAAAAGAGAACACGACGTGTAAAGGAAAGTTACGAAGATCGGCAGTGTCACGTAGGGAGGCCTGGCAATTAGCACATCACACACTCTTGGAGAGTTGCATGTCGTCCTACTCCACAAGTGTATGGCAAACCGTTCACTGATGGAACGGGCCCCAGAAAGCATTGCATCGAATGCAGGAGAACCCGGCGCATGTCTGAGCCCTAACAAAAAGACAAGGTGGCATAAAAACAATAAATTGAGGTGATGAACCGAAGAAAACATACTGCATAGAGCGCCACACAACAAAAGGCACAGAACATGCGCCCACAGCTGTCAGGTCTGTTTGGCCTGCTTAGCGGGAGGAGTTTCCCCCGTGATCTCGCGAGAGCGCGAGGGACCGACTGTCTGAAGAAGCTGTCGAAGTGAATCTGAGATGTGTTCAAATCGAGAGTCGACTTTCTCTTCAAACCTGGAGTGTTTCACTTCGAAGTTGTTAAATCGTTCTTCAAGTCTGTCAATCCTTGCGCTGTCCTGTGAATTGCCTGGCTGTACTGGCACAAATTGGGATTGCTTCCCTCCAGCAGGATCAAAAGTTTTGGCCTGCTTGCCCTTCTTACCGATGCCTTTGGCAGCAGGTGGCTTCTGAAGGGATCCCTGTGCCGATTCCTGCAGCAAAATCTCATGAGGAATCCCATTTGCTTCAATTGTGAAGCGATCAATGCCGGGTTTCCGATCGAAGGCAAGGATCCATGTGACAACTCCAGCAACTCGGAAAGTGCGGGTGGGAATTGGTGCTGCTTTGGTCGCTTGCAGGGTAGCATGCACCACATTGGCGGCTGTCGACCCGACAGGCCAACCTGCGGCCTCATAGACATGCTTTGGGACAACGTCCTGATTGTCTTTGGTGATTCGTGGGTCACCTGCAAGGAGTGTTGACCTTGCTGCTCCAATCTTCGTTGACCACACGCGCAATGCGAGGCCTCTCCTGGCAATCACAATTCCGGCTGCACCTGAGGTATCCTTGGTTGCAATCAACATATTTTGCAGTTCCGGTGCACTGGGCGGCCAGAACTTGGGAAGGACTGATGTGTCCAGACTTCCCTGACCCCTTTCAAGGTAATCTCGCACAAATAGGATGGATCTGCCACTTGCTTCCAAAAAGGCTGCGCGTGAATCCAGCGGGATCTTGACGATGCATTGCAGTTGAAAGCTGTCAGGTGCCGCGGAAGGGTGATGATTCACTCTAAATCCGTAGAAGATGAACTCATTGGATTTCTCGCCCAAAATTGCAGCAGTGAGCTTCCGAAAGGTAGGGATCGGCTGTTCTTTGTAGTGAGCATAATCTGATTTGCTCACAAATCTTTCATCGATCTCCAGCACCAATTCAGAAACATGAGGTGTCGTGAACTGCACTGTAGGCTTTGGGAGTTGATACACCACTTTCCCTTTGACAACCAATAGCAGGATCAATCTCTTGTATGTTGTGTTCGAAGAGACGTCTCGAAGAACAACTTCGTGCGGACCTTCTAACTTGCCTGCCAAGGATCCAAAGGTGGAAGGGTCCGAGGCTGGGAGGACAATCGCAAGGTCGTAGCCCTGTGGATCAAGATGAAGGATTTCCTGCAGGTTGGACTTGGTGGCGAGGACGATACCTCCTCGCCATGGTGAGGCTTGGAGGCGGTGGATCTGGTCAACTGCTTTCCCATCAGCACCTTTGAACGGATGGTCCTCATGTAGGAGAAGGTCTTCCCATCGTGCTTGCGCCTTCGGCTTGGATTTTGGTTTCCACGGGTCGTTGACCCACAGAGTATCGATTTTGTCCGCAGGAGCAGCCGCACGGGCTGGAGCAGCCTTCGATGGAGACTTCGGTGCATTGTTTGCTTCCACACCTGCAGCAAAATAGTCATGTGGGAAGTCGTTGTTGATCACTCGATGCAGGAATAAGGTTCTCGATCTCCTGGCAAACTCCTTTAGCACATCATCAGCTCCCGATTGATCCCAAACTTGTTGGTCTCCTTGTCGAACTCTTGCCACAAGGTTGTTATGCTGCGAGAGTCGAAGACATTGCTCAATCTGATCAGGGACATGAGGAAGGCCTGCTTCAATCCGTTCAAACATATCCTTGGTAAGCGCATAGCCACACAAGTCATTGGGAGTAACCTGAGTGACATAGGTGATTGTGACATTGGACGGGATGACGTTGAGCTCATTGATGATGGTCGTCGCAATCCCCCCGATCAACTGCTGGATGGAGGTCGGTGCGGTTACCAGCAAGTTCACATGGTTGAATTGAGTTGCTCGATAGACTTCGAATTGAATCCAGTGATGCTGGAAGATGACCGGCCAGATGATGTGACCATAAGGGCGCAACTCAAGGGATTTCTTTTGTGGGAAGACAAGCACACGTCGAACTGGACGCCAAATGGCAGCAGATGCAATGAGTGTCTCTGGATTCGATTGTCTTGCAAATTCACACAAGAAATCAAATTCATCTGTGGCCATCCACCCTTTATGCAGAAAGAGGTGGGAGAAACGCTCTTGAATTCTCTCCTCAATCTTGAAGGGCATTGTATGCGTTGACAGCATGATAATCTGCGGACCCTCTGGCGGCTGCACATAGTGGAAAGGAAATGCAGAGATGATTTCGCGCTCAACACTTGGAAGTCCCTGAGCTTCGTCTTGATAGATGGCGCATAGGAAATCACGTCGCAACTTTGCCGCAATGAGAGCGACTGTCGGTGTTGCTCTGGCATCTCTCCAGTTCTCAAGGGAGGCATTGAGAACCAGGTCAATGAGTTCTTGCACTGCTTGCGGACGAGGACTAAGGGCTTGAGCAATGTCTGGTAACCAAGGGATCACCTGTGCTTCCGTGATCCATTTGTTGATCAGCATCCATCCACACAAGTGTGGAGGTGGGACATTGAAATCAACATGGACAACTAGCCGTTGTGTTCCAAGATCCAAGCGGCGAGCGAGGATGCGGACCAATCTGTCATGAAAGCGTTGTGCAATCTGACAGATGTTGATGTGAGCACGGTTGTCAATTCTCTCAATTTCAACTGCACCCCAATGTGCCTGATGAAGGATGGGTACGACCGTCTTGATGTTGGGGTCAATGTAGAGGTCTCCGAATGGACTTTCCTCGAAGTCATCCTGGCTGACATCCCAATAAATGGGTGGAGAAAAGATCAAAGAATTGTCTCCTGCTTCCTGGATCATCTTGGTGATGAAATGGAGTTCATCCGTCGCCAACCATCCATGGGAATCTGTGGCATAGGCAGCACGTTGGGCAAAAGTTGCCCCTGCATTCAACGTCATAGGTATGCCACGATATCCGTGATGTCCGCCTGCAAGGATGGGTGTTGAAGGCTTCAAAAGGATGCGATCGCCATCCCTCAAGCTAATGATGCTGTCCTGGGGAACTGAGCCATTGATGGTTGAAATTGCCAGCGGGTTGTTATGCAAGTTGAAAATAGTATCCAACGAGACAATACCATAGCACTTGATCGCCAGAAGGTCAACCGTCTCAGATTCCAGAAAAACAACTGGGTCTTGAGGAGGATCACAACGTGACTGCAAAACCAAAAGGTCGGAGCCACCAGTGGTTGCAGTGTTGTCCACTGAAAAGAGCTTTCCTTGGGATGCCTGGCTTGACTGTTGAAGCCGAAACTTGAAAGGATTGACATGCCACACGTCAACAGTTGCTGTCAAAACTGTCGGAATATCTGGGCACAGAATACTGATTTGATGTGGTCTCGAAGTCACATCACTCTGCGTCTGTTCAATGGCAGTCAAGAACATTTGGAACTCTTTGGTGGAGACAATGCCCTCAAAGTCAATGCACGGGATATCAATCTGCTGGGGCACTTCACTGTCACGAACATGCTGAGCCTCAAAAGGAGCTGTTGGAGAAATGATCACCTCAGTTAGCGGTGCATCGCTAGTGGGGGATTCGAAGGAATGAGCAATTGCTTCGATAGACCCTATTTGGACACAATTGATCACGAGTTGCTGGACAGGACCAGACTTGGCAATCTTGGCAAGTGATGATTTCAAATCTCTGGAATGGGTGGAGACCTGAATGGAAATCTGGCTGATTAGATCAATTGGACCTTTTAGGCATTGCCGAAGCACGAACTCCAGACTTGCATCGCCAGCAAATCGTGCAGAACACAAACACCAGCATTGCGGGATCACAAGCGTAACCTCTACTTCGCCTGACATGGTGGTAGTCGGCTGCGGTGTCACAAAGGATCTGATGGCATGGTCAATGGGAGCGAGAAACACAAAGTCACCTTCGGTGAAAACGACCGAATTCGAATTGATCAATCGATCGTCCCAGGACCGTTGAATGAGTCCAGAAACATTGAGGTTTTGCTTGGTAAGAGCCTGCAACCCCAAAACAATGGCCAAGAGAGCGTGTTGAACTGTGATGGCGTTTCCAACTCCCCGAAAAGCTTCCTGTATGCGATTAGGAAAGACGATCATTTCACAAGCACCAAAAAGCGAACAGAACCTGAGCGGGTCAAAGAAAGAAATGCCTCTGTGGTGGTTTTCCAAAAAGGCAAAAATTCCCTTGTCTTCAATGTGGTGTGTTGCTAATTCGTGCTGAGATGTATAGGAAGCACACAGTGTCGGAAGAACTTCATTGAGCTTCGGAAAACGAAGTTCCAACACATCAGCAGGTGTAAACTTGTTTGGCAAACACTTCCGTTTAGCATTCGGCAAGAGTTTTTCATCTCCATACTTCTCGAGTTCAGATTCAACCAATTTCAATTGGCTCTCCCAAACGGATGGGATGCGGAAAGCATAGCACTCGGAGTGCCACGGCTTTCTGGGAATCGTTTGGATCGTGAATCGTCCATCGAACACAAAGGGGGCATGGTCGTGCCGTACCCACGTTGCAAGCCATCGATTGCGCATATGGTTTGAAACGAGGTGATGGTTCACATTCTGACTGAAGACACGGCAGTATCCAATCCTTTGGAGGATTTCTTGCACAAAGGCAAAATGTGGGTGGAAGACAATCTCATCCACACACTCTGCAGAGATGAAATTAGGTTGAGCAATCAATGCCAGTTCCAAAGACTCAACAAAGGCCCATCCCCCAGGATGGGAGAGCCCCTGGCTCCTGCCACCTCTCGACCAGGTAGGGCAAGGAGGTGACAACGTCATGATCAGATTCGAACAATTGGCCGAAAGGTGAAGAACCGTAAAATCACTTGCAAGGGCGTGAATGCCTACGTGGGCAGCCGGGTTCCAAGTTCGCTGAGGTGGAACAGGAGCTTTGTATGGCCTTGTCATGTGTTTGGCGGACCAGAGCTCCATCACGGTTTGATCACAATCAATGTATATCTGTTGCCCAATGGCATGGCCAACGTTAGCTCGTCCCAACCAATTTGCAGCTTGAGACCACCCGGAGAATGACCCAGCGAACACATGCATGAAGTTCAAAGCTAAGTCATGGTCAAAGGACGGACGCGGGCAGACAATGGCATCAGAGGCCAAACACATCTCGTGATCGTCAAATATGGTGATCTTTCCACAACAAACAATCTGCATGTCAGGGATGAAGCGGAATGCTCTATCCAACACACCAGGAATCTTAACCTGAATGGTCTTGGGGAAATCTTGGACCGTCACAAAGCCCTTCCCTGGGGAAAAGTTCATGAGGGTCAAGTTGAGCATATCCAATTCACAATCACCAAGAGTCCCAGCGAAGCACACCAAGTCGCGAATCCGGAGAAGCGAAGACGTGGTGCTGATCGTTTCCAGGAGGCTCTTCATTTGGAGGCTAAATGGATCATGCAGCAACATAGGGTCCATGGCGAGATCAAAGTGCTTTGTGAAATCACAGAATCACAAGGCACAAAACGGGGTTGGTACCCAGGTGAGGGTGCCTCTATGGACGAGTGACCTCACCAGTGAAGGTGACAGCCACTCCCTGGGTCACCCGAACCCTCAGCTGAAGGCTTTGGGCCAGACAGCTGGATTGAACCACCTCTTCATATGGAGGGGTTTATTGATCAACAGTCTACTTTTTTGTGGCGGTTTGGCAGTTGGAACTAGCACAAAATTGTTTCAGAACGACCAACGCCGACAGAAGCATCGACCAGACTTCACCAGCATGGTTTGAGAACGAATGCGCCACGCGTACGTTACTCTGATCTTGGAAGCTCAGGGGCACGCGCCACACGCTTGAGCTACAGGTTTTGGGGTCTTCTCTAGCTTTGAGCACGGTTGGTGAGGAGTGCCAAGGACGAAGGTGGTTGGTAATTCCACCATACTCTAAGTCAGAACTTGCGATGAGGTTTCAGGCCAGGGTTGAAATGTGGAGAAAGCGCCTCTGAACTCCTTGGGACATGTTGCTAGATGAGTATGGCGAGCCTTTGGAACACCAGCGTTTGAATGCGCTTGCTTGTGCTCTTCTATGCACGTCATGCCCCAAAACGACTGTTTTCCAGCAGTTCCCGCAAGGGATGCCTAGGGTAGGGGTTTAGGGTTTAACTCCTGGTCATTGATTTGAGCGCTGTTTCCACAGCCGATCTCAAGAAGACCTCGGGGCCCGGGGGGACGTCACTGGGACGTGGCGGTCGGGGAGGCGACGTCGTTTTCCTTCATCAGATTAAGCCTTTTGGTCAGCTTTTGAGCCTGAGGGCCAACCAATCAGTGAAACACTCATATTGATTAAGGTTTTAACCATGTTCCACGGGCCTGCATAGATACTTTGGCCTTTCTTGTAGAGGCAGCAGAGTCTTGCAGAAATTGGTTTCTGGTCAACTACGCTGTAAACTGTAGATGAGATTCAGATCATCCAGAGATATCCACAGGGTCTAAATCTTGTTGGTATCCGTGTTGCTGGAGTCCTTCTTTGCCGTATGCTTTGCCCAGTCGGTGGTTGTTGTTTTATTTGACCTCTGAATGGGAGTTGGGTTTCCTGTAACTGTTTCCCCGGCCTCAAAAGGACATGACCCTTCGCTTCTCCTGGGGCAAATTGTCCATTGTTCGTTACGAAGCACTGGTGACAAGCCAGCTAGGCAGCTAGACTCCTCCGGATCCTCAGTTCCGGGAGAAAGGATCAGACGACAGTCGCTGTGGAATCCCCCCATCAGACAGACGCACCGAAAAGCACCATCCATCCCTGAAAAGGACCTTCAGACACCGAGCGCATCGCGAACGCTGCTCCAGTGTTCGGGCGCAGCGCTGAGGTCTTAGTTGATAGTGCACTTTCGCTCAAGCTGACCCGAGCCTTGCTCGGAGCCCTAGACCCCCCACACCGGTCGAATGCCGCAAGGCTCGAAGAAAACCATGGTGAACATGTCCAATATAGGATTGATTTATGTTTGGATTATTGGTGTTTGTGTGTGTATTTATTTGCAAGTGTGCACATCTATCTATCGATCTGTCTATCCCTGCATCTCTCTCTCTCTCTGTATGTATATTATAATGTCTTGCACCGTGAGAGTAGTGACTATGAATAGTAGCCAATGAACAACTACCAAACACCGGGGCATCTACTGTATGTTTTTTTTTTTTTTTAAACAAATATGTTTTTGCTTTGTCCAATTAGTGAGTTTCATAGAATTAGTTCCACTTGCATGTCAAGTGGTACATCATGTAGACTCTTGATGTTGATCATTAACCCCCAATTAGCATTGTAAGACCTCTTCATATTTAATTGATCTATATACTGTATATATATATATATGTTGTTGTTTTCTTTATCTTTACCTAAATCTCTGGGTTTACATGGTCTAAAACGTCAACCGTCTGCAAGACACCTGCAACACCTGTCTTCCATATCTCCGGACCCTTCCTGTTCGCTCGTCACCTCTAGGTATGGCACCAGCACGCCACAGACTCGGCGTTCCTCGGAGCTGAAGATCCGGTGGAAGGATGAATGAAGGATCTCCGTGTCCGTCTACGTCAGCTACACAACCATCGCTGTGTTGAACGTCTCGAACGAAGTAAGCGTTTTTTTTTACTTCCTCTTGAACGAAGTAACAGGTGGAAGGGGTCCAAGCCGGATGGTGGTGAATCAACTTGGTAGCAACATTAATATGTTATTTAGGATGTTTGGTTGAAGGGTGTGTGGCGAAAGGTTTTTGTGGCTCTTCAGAGTGCGGCCATCATCTAGGTGTCTGCCTAGGCACTCCTAAAGCTGCCGGCTGGTAGGCATTGGATGAGGTGTTCTTGTAGGATTCTGTCGGGCATCTGTAAATATAGTTAGTGATTCAGGATCTTGTACCAGCTCGGTGACTTGCAACTGCCAGGGACTCCACAGGATCTGTCAGCCGTCACGTCCCGGACCTCTGAGTCCACTGAAGTCGGGGTCGGTCCGCCGAACGAGAAAGTCATCCCGTTTCTTCAACAGTTCCACCCTATAAGATCAAAGAAGCAAGGGTTTTGGAGACAAACCCCTGCTGCGGGTCCGACCGTCGGATCCTTAGGGCCCAACTCACTCCCTGTGTCCCGTCCTTTTCACTCCTAAACCGTCCCAGTCCCCCGGGAACCGCGGGTTCGTTCGCGGAGGGGGAGGCCAGTGAGTGAGAGCCAAGGCCTTTGCATCCCAATCTTTGTGATGCACCTGGCTTACCGAGCATTGGAGGCCGGGATTCGAGGGCGACGTTTTTGGGGCGTTTCTGGGGACATCTGGGGACCCGTCTCAGACGCGGTTTTGAGAGGGAGGAGAGGTCGTTGGTTCTTTAACATTGTAAAATCTATATATAACAATATATATATATTTATGTTTATATAGTTGTATTTGTTTATATAAAATATTTACAGTTTCTGAAGTGGACTGGAACATTGCTATCAGTCCTGATTGATTGGACACTCCAGGAATCTGTGTGCCACAAGGGAGCTTCTTTCTCTTCGCATTCCGATTTCGAACGCATAGCCATCGACTGGCACGACACTGGTGTTGTGCCTTCACGACACTGGGTGTCTAAGGCAGTCAGTGAAGACACGAACAGCTGGTGCCTTGTTGGGACGTTATTATTCTAACGATTCTTCTTGAGGTTTTTGATGGTTCTCATCTCCAGCTCACCAATGCTCACCAATGCCCTCCAAAGCTGTGACCTGATGGTTTCATGTCGGGAATTGCTCGGACGTCAAACACCTCAGCCGTGCGGATTGCACCGGGTGAAGCGGTTGGAGCCGTCCGGACCGGCACAGGATCATCCTGAAAAGGTGTTTATTTAGAAGCTCAGAAGCAGTGTCAAATAGTCCAACAAGACTAACTGTAGATGTCTATATTAGTTTGGGGACCTGCTTTACTCACCCGCTCTTCCTCTCAGAAGTAGTGGGGTAGTCGATTGGACAGACACAATGGTGTTTGGTGATGTTTGGTGCAGCTTCCGGTTTTTGAGCCTCTTTCGGGCCGCCACGTCGGTTGCGGACGAGCGCTAATCGCAGAATCAAAGCGCTAAACCTGCCGAGGTTGCAGCGCAATGCGCTCTACTGATCCTCTTGTCCTGCATGCTTTATCCCAAACACTTTGCACAGTGCGCCACATCGTCAGCGCGACTGCTCGCCGGTTTCTTCTGCGAGGCGCCCCAAACCGGTGGAACACCCGATGTCAAACCGTGGCACCCGAGTCGGAAGAGTGGCACTGCAGTCTTCCGGTGCTTCCCGAACTCAAGCCCGAACACCTCCAGTTCTCCCTCGCCCGCGCCGACAAAGGAGACCAAAGATGCCCCAAACACTGGGAGAACCACATGACCAGGACCCACAAAGGGCTATTGGACACCCCGAATCACCTCTACGGGGCTATCGGGCTACACACCCTTAGGATCCCTTAGGTGGCTCTGGTAGAGGGAGACTTTGTGTCTACTGGAATCCTGCTGGGAAGAAGTCCAATCAAGGTATCTCTGGGAAACTCAGTTGCCGGAGTGCGACTTATTTTGGACGCCATTTTGACGGAACCAGAAGATCATCCCTGGGTGCCCATGACCCATACAGTTGCCCATCGCCTCCAAATCTTTGAGTCTCAACCGGAGTCTACCCTGCAAGGCCCCATGAGGACCGGCAGATACCAGGAGGTCATGCCCATCACACGCATCGCTGCGCGTATCGCCGGGTGACCGTGGTGCAGGTACTTGGCGGCCCTCTACCTGTTGAATTGCTTGGTCCTCTTCGGCGCGTCACGTGCTTCGAAGGCCCACAAACCACACCGCTGGGGACCACTGGAGACCACTGGGCGCTTTCCGGGTTGAAAGTATGGATCAATTGACTTGGAGGCAATAGCTGTAATTCGTGTGCTGGTGCCCTATCACACTTTGCTGATTGCTCCTGTTTTCCTTTTGAAAACTTTTGATCAAATGAGATGTCCACGAGTCCACACACGGCAAGCCCTTGATTCAGATGATGTCTAAATTGATCTAAATTGCGTCAACCTTTCCTTTGACACTCAACATTCAACATGAGATTTGCCGTGGCCAGGCCTCTCGTTTTCCGGTTCCTTGACCGAGTGATGGTTGTTCTCAAAGGAGGAATGGGGGCCGGGAATCATCCCCCAGGACTGAGACCACGCTGTTGGGACAAGCGAAATGGAGTGGTTCGTTTTTTTCTTGAAGCGAGACCACCCATGGCATGACTGCTGAATCATTCAGGGCTTTCCAAGACCCCAGATGTTGACTCGTCGGGGCAGGCAAGAATCTGTTTGATCAAGTGAGAGAGTATTAAACCCCCCTCAAGTGTTGCAGTCGGTCATCGCGCTCTAAAGCGATAAGGAAGAAACAAACAGATAAGGCAACAGTGGTGAAGGGCAAGGTCGAGGGTTTTAAAGAGAACCTCAAGCGTTCACTGTCACTATCACTGTCACTGACATTCCGCCTTTCTCGTTGGCTGCCGATTCGCAACCAGGGTTGCACCAGCGAAAAAGCATCAAGAACTTGGATGCACCCGAAATGTTCCAGCTAATTCCTTCCCCTGAACTGCTTCGATTGCAATCATCACCTGCAGGCAGAGTGGGTGGCTTCGTCTTTGGTGATTGCTTGGTGCGGGCCCAAGGTCTTTGGACGGAGGGGTGGGGGATTTCATCGTACCCTGTGAAAGACCAAGACAGGAGGTAGAATGCTCTACCTCATGGGGAATGTTCATCCATGTTCATCCTACGATTTCCTACCTAGTAAACCTAAAGTATGCAAAAAAAAAGTCGTTTCAGAAAAAAACAGTTTTTTGTTGAAAATGTATTTTTTTGTATAACAATTACCTTTTTGGATTTTGGTTACCTTTTGTTACCTTTTGCATACTTACTGCTGTTTGTTTGAGAAATCATGGGACCATTCTGTCTGAGATCTCCAGTCTGGAGTTGTGGGCAAATGAACAGGGCGCCAGTACTTACTTTCTGTACACAGAGGATGTTGCAATCACAAAAGGGCAATTAGATGATACATGATGCCCCCTGTGCACAAATTGCAACTTCCTCGTTTTGCAAAGATTGCTTTGGAGATCCATATCGCCATCGAAACCATTTCAAAGTGGTCGAGCTCTATCTATTTAGTTCATAGTCATGGTTAGAGTGGCCAAAACTTCAAGACGTTGAAAAGCTGCTCTGCCTTTGCCCTCGAAGAACTTCGAAGCGAAGGCCCTGGAAATCGACCGGACAGAAGCCAATTTCACTGAGAGCATGCTGTGTTTGAGATGCGTCAAATTATCCCAACAGCTTGTCATGGAATGCCTTGATTCCATCTTGCCTGGAAGATTCGGATGAGATGCGGTGATCATTCAAAGCTGAATAATAGAGAAACGCTTGGGGCAAGGGAAAACAGAACCTAGTTCGATCTGCAATCGCTGAGATTACCGTTTTTTCTGTGGACATTTGAACTTCCATGCAGGAGTGGCCGAAAAACAATTACGGAATTTACCGTCCAAATGACGGAAATCACCGGAAAAATTGCGGAAATTGCCGGACACGGGTTGGATGTTTTGAATGTAGAAATTTTTGCTGTTTCAGGGGCCTCTGGTACATTGGTGCATGCAGATTTCCTTTGATGTGGCCACGCCTGCTCCTATCAACTCCTTGGTTTCGAGCTGCGCCACTCTGTGTGAGGTGAGGGCTTTGAAGGCATGCCCTGCCCGACACATGATGTTGTGCAGCCCCCTGATGAGGAAGACACCCTTCTCCAGCAGTTGCAGGAGCAAAACACAGCTAACTCGCTGTAGTAGTTGTTTCGATTCCTTAAGAGGGGCTCGCACTGCGTTACAGGTTGTGTATGACTTCGGCCCAAACGCCAAATATATTCTCACACGACTTTTGAGACGAGGGAAATTGTCCAAACTGTCCAAATTTTGCGTGTCAGTTAAATGGCATTGTGCAGCCAACAAAGTGTTTATTATTGGGAGAATCAGCTGCCGTGTCAGTAGACAGGTTGCAAGCAAGCAGGTGATCCTAAGGGCCATCGAAAGGTACGGTGTATCCTTGCACTTTCGCCGGAACCGACTCAAACAGCCTAAGTTTAGGTGAAAAACTACCTTTTGGTGTAAGAAGAGGCTGGATTTGGGATTGGAAGCAGCTGAAAAAAATGAATATTGCATACCCTCCACTGGCTTGATCGCAGCAACTACAATTTTACAAAACAATGACGTTTCTTGGCTGAGATGACCTTTTTTGCCGGAAAAAAACACGATAACATTTTTTTTTGCATACTTGGGTTTTCTAGGTACGCATGTTTGGTGTGTCGAGGTAATTTGTTTTACAATGTTTTACAGTCCAGTGCGGCTGGAAGTCCTGCATTGTACAAGTTTACTAGTCCACATTACTCCACATTTATATTTTGTAATATTACATTAAGTCCCGCAACCCTTCATTCATGCAGGCATCATGCAGGTACCTACTTCGAGTCACGTAGTGGTCTGCACTTGCACACGTTGGGTCAACGATTGCAGTCAGAGACGTCCCGTCTGACGAGGCCCTTGATGTTTGCGAACCTCCCGCAGTTTGTGGACTCGCCCAAGTGCCTTGGCACGTCGATACTTTGTGACACGTAACAGACCGGTGGACACGGACCGGGGCAAGCAAAACCACGGCCAGATATGAGTTCGGGCAAGTGCCTTGGGCGCACTTCCTTCCACGTCGCACTTCCTTCCAAGACTGGATCATCACCTCAACCCATAGACACGTGAGTGATTCATACAGATCCTGCCTTGGGGGATTTTGGTGCAGGGGCACGGGGTCTTGACTAGCGGGGTGAGTGGGATGACTGGATGAGCCTCGCTTCAGATCTTTGAGTTGATCGCAGTTCACTGGTCGTGCGGTAAAGCTACAGTGGGCGTCCCCAAGCATCAAGCAAAAAAACATCAGACTCAAGCACAAGGTTTCTCTGCTATGAACCATTATGAACCACAAGAAGTTGTGGGCATACTTCCACATACCCTTGGAAAGGTGCTTGGGGATGCGAACTGGGTGCATGTGTCGCTGGCTGAAGAGATTCGGTGTGTCGCTGCTGTTCTTAGTTCATCGCTGGTGAGACTGGCGCTTGGCACATGAGAGCCCTTCAGCAATTGGCACATGGGTGTTCAAGCAACGACTTCCTGGCAGGTTCGGGACATAGAACACCACCCAAAACCCTTTGGGGACACACCGAAAACAAAAAGGTGAACAAAAAACGCCTCCTATGTTTGAGATCCAGACTTCCGGAGCTTCCGGCCTTTGAACACCCTTTTTGGATGAACCGGTGAATCCGAAACCGCGGGCGACGCCCTGGACGGAGCCGTTCGGGGGTCCCCCTCACATTGGACTGGCTCGGCGAGGCATTACTTGGCTGCCCAAAACGTCTCCAGCTTGGTGTGTGCCCTCAGGGCCATCGAGGCCGGTGGACCAACGCGATGACCCGGTCGACGGTCGACGCGATTCGGGCCGATAGATGCGGATGATGCGGCACCCGCAAGCATGCTTGCGGGTGGTCATCAATGTGGCAGATCCCGATCGCACGGGTTTACCAGGAACATG
This sequence comes from Durusdinium trenchii, assembly GCA_963970005.1. Classification (NCBI taxonomy): domain Eukaryota; class Dinophyceae; order Suessiales; family Symbiodiniaceae; genus Durusdinium; species Durusdinium trenchii. The sequence goes on along the minus strand of CAXAMN010000001.1, from coordinate 3,287,333 downwards.
TGTGTGAGTTGAAATGGGTTCGACCAGGGGGGACAGGGGGCAGGGTAGAACCTGGGTTCCTTCCTCTTCCTCAGTTCTCCCGTCCTCGCGGACGCCAGCTTGCCATGGCGCTGAGCCTGGTGGTGGCCGCATGGCTTCTAGAGGCGCTCCCAGAACGGAAGATCAAGTGGGAGATAAAGCTGGGAAAATATGTGGGGAAGGTCAGGACTTGAAGCAAAGAAAAAACAAGCACGCAATTTGTTATCTAGGAATCTAGGAACCACATGAATAGCGTGAGCATGCGTGAGCTATCCTGCGTAATATAGCTACTTAAGCTACCAGCTACCTAGCTGCTACTAGCTACCTCTAGCTACTACCTCTACTAGCGGCCTACCCCCCCCTTTTAAACATGAAAAGAACACATGGTTAAATTGGGATGATGGCCAAAGCTGTTGGGTCTTCTTTTCAACATCATTCTTCTCTCCAAGCTGTGAGGTGAAATCCATGAGCTGCTAGGCTTCGTCATGCTGTGTCATGCCAGCCGTCACGCCCAATTCCCGGGGAGAATGAAGATCGAGACTCAAGACTCAAGAGATTCGAGAATCGGGGGTAGATCCACAAGGCTTACAGCCTTCCATCCAATAAACGTGGATACGTGGAACATGGCCGCGAAAGGAAGACCGCATTCCAGTATGAACAGGCTGTATTCCACTCCCATGATTGTTTCAGAGAGGGTATTCTTGACAAAGCCTACGCAGGGACTGGCAGTTTTGAGTCATTGTTCTATTCGCAAGCTGGGCTTTGGATGGCACCTATTTCTCTGAGCGGCGGCGAGTGCGCACGTGCTTCTTTTTCCGTGTTTTTGCGATGTTTGGACTCCAATGATGAAGACGGATGTTTGATTGTTCAAGTCTTGGTTATTTTGGTTTGGACTTGAACAACCAAATATTGTTTCTCCAATCTTGGTTATTTTTGAACAAATCAAGATGTTTTACAATCCCCTCGGAATACCCGAGAAGGGGACAGTTGGGGGCGCTGGTCTCAGACGATCCGCAAGATGTTTTACAATCCAAATGGGGGGGTTATCAATCAAGAGTCTACGTTATGACAGCTAGAATCTCAATGGGAATCCATTGATATTATATGATGAGGGTCAGAACTTCTGGGGCTCCACAAACCTTGCTTTCCACGGGTAGGTGCTTAAGATTTGCCCTCAAATGCGGTAATTTGAATTGTCCTTGGAAAGACTGGTGACTTAGTACCCTCCCAAAAACTAGGCAACATTATCATGGTAACAACCACCTGGAAAAATACAGCTTTCTTTTAAAGATCCACAAGTGGATTGCTATGGTGGGAACTTGGGACTTGGGGTGATGCAAAGGCATATGCTTGCATATGATATATACACAATATATGTGCACAATATATTACCTCACGCCTGACACTTCGTAAATCTCTGGGTTCAACCACAACTTCGTGAGGGTGAGCCTGGCGAACGGCATCATCGCCATCGGGACACCTGGGTACTCGCCACCTGGCTGCAGCTGGCCCTGACAGCTTGCTGATGTACCTTGAGGAGTGACCCCCATGTTTGAATTGTGAAGCCTCCTCATATGGGGCCTGGGGGTGTTATTCATCAAGATTCTACATTAAGTAGGACCCAAACAAACTTAGCTTACTGATTAACAGAACCCCGCCAAAATCGGATGGTTAACGAAGCTCCACACCTGGTGTTTTGTTCATCAACAGTCTACATCAGGTTTACGTTGCGACATTTGATCTGTCGTATAGAGGGTCATGAAATGTGATGAGGGCAAATGTGAACCGGATCCTCTTTGAGGGATCCCTTTCCTGAGCTGGAGCGGTCGTGATGGAGGTGTTAGTCGGTACTGTGGGTCTATTTTTGCACATTGCGGGAGCGCGGGCACATGCGGGCACCATGGGTGTATATGTCGAATCTTCAGTCGATCGCATGTTACTTGTTACTTGTTTCTTCCGCATGTCCTCCAAAGAAAGTTCACAAAAACATTCTCAAAACTCTGATTTTTTCAGAGGATTCCAAGACCCTGAAATGTGTGAGATGTGTGCAGACCCATTGATTTGTTGGATCCTGGAATCATTGTGGATCCCTTATTGATCCCTTGGCTCTGACACAGCTCACTTGCCACGCCGCCCTCTCACGCCGAAAAATACGAACCCACACCCACTGAGCTGATTTGCTGAGGATCCGCCCGTGGCCCACTTGGTGAAGTCTCTCCAAGATCTCCGGCAGAGGCGAAGCGGACTTGGTTCCCTCCGATTCAATGTCCCCAAGGAGTCAAGGAGTGCCAGGTCTTTACTAAGCCTATAGGACAGTGACCAAGCCTCCGCATGCAGTACCGAAGTGATTCCTCACGATCAAAAGGAAAAGGATTATGTATGATTCTATATGATTCTGTAAGTTAAGCCTCCGCATGCAGGTCAAATATTCCGTCCATTTGTCCATGGGTTGCATGGGGTGGCCACTGCGGTGGCCTGAACTTTTCAAGGTGACTTGCACCCCACCATCGGCTGTTGGAAGACGAGTTTCTTCTCTTAAAACTCGACACGTGATCTTCAAAGTTGAAGGCTAAACAACATGATGTCTTGGGAAGTATCTCAATCCTTGCAGTCTTTATGTGCAGGCAGGTATCGGAATCCTCACAGTTTTTTGCACAGGATCTAAACGTTTAGATCCGGATCGCACAGCCTAGAAACATCGCGGATCGCTGGCACCTTTGGAAGAGTACCCCCAACCCCTAGACTTACGATGTTAGAGTTTACAAGTTGAAGCAGACGACTTCCTCGGCCCGCATCAGAGACGACTTCTTCCCGCTCAGCTGAAAAGAACGCTACTCAGCCGCAGGGTGTCGTCCACGTGGTGGTTACTATGCATCCTGGTGCACTACATTTGCATGGTCATCAGGCGTTGACGGGAGCGAGGACAGGAGCTTTTCTCCACCACTGGGTGGTGTTTCACACCGGAGGCTTCGAGATGGTTCGAGGGGTGGGCCGCAAAGACTACCCATGGCGAAGTTGACCTTTGGTTGGCCACCAGTTGGATTGTACACTTGACCAAAGTGGATCCCCATGACCATTTGCCCCGACAAAGTTTTTCCAGGTGGAGTTGCTGGATCGCATCATTTTGGGGTGGAATAAACCCACAAAAACTGCAAAACCAGTTTGAGTTGCTGGACCTCCCCCAGACGTTGAACGGGAAAGTGGCAGATCTCTTTTTGTTTGTAGCCATACCGTGTGTATATCCTACATACTTCACCTACCTACTGAGTACTGCCCCCTCCGGAAAAAAGGGCCGCTGTTGCAGCTGCTGTTCTTGCATTCTTGTACGAAGAACGGCCGGCACTCCACACAGGATTCGGCAGGGATCGCACAGGATTCGAATACTAGCCACTGGCCAACATCCCATCCAAGCTCCAGCTTGGTTGAAAGTCTGAGTTGGAAGGCCTCCAACTCATACAGAGATGGTTGCCATACATAAAAGTCTATATATTTATATAATATAGTTTTCTGGTCTTGATTCAACATCTCCAGTTCCTTGGCCTGGCCTGCGATCAACCTTCAGCATCGAGACCAGGACAGGGTTACCCAATTCTTGTTCCCTCCAGGCCGCTGACTTTTGGCTCCAATCCCAGTGACAGTCTTTGGGTCAAAACCACAGAACCCACCCACAACTTGCGAGGCTTAAGGGAAGACCTGGAAACCTAGACAACCAGAAACAAACGGTTCTTCCAATATGACCATTGGGATCCTTTACATAACTGGTTGGGACTGGGGAAACATCCACCTGTTGCTGCTTGGGACTGGGTCGACCTTCGGTTCAGCTCTTCAATCGTGTAAAGGGTGGCCATTCTTCTGCTCGTTGGGGTCTGGGAGGCTCCAAGACGGAGCTTAAGCGCTTAGTTCGCTTAGTTCCATTCCCACAGCTCACGGGGCTTCAGTTGGTCGACCCCCCGGGGGGCCGTGCAGCCAAATTGGACGTCGGCAGGTGGTGTAGCTGCTGTACACCCTCCAACTCCTTGGTAGTGCGCAGCGCAGTTGAGGATCGGAGCTTGATAGCTGGCTGAATATGATGCCATTCAGGATCTATAGGATGTGATTATTACACTTAATGCAATCAATCAGGAGCTATTTTATATGATTGTAATATTATTGATTATAATTATCATTGTATTATTCAACGATCAATTATGCTGGCTGAGCATGATTCACTAATTCTGGATCAAGAGGTCCAGGTTTTTGGCCTTTGGCAGAACTGGTCACCTATTACAGTGGCAACTGGTTTCGCTGGGACAAAGGTTTGGAAGGTTCTTTTTTCTTGAAATAGGGAGTGATGATAATGCCAGATTGGAGTTGTTTGGTAGACGATGGAACATACTGGAGCTTTGCTGTTTATCGTTTTCCTCCTCAGGGATAGTCGAGGGCCGTCCCTGGCTACGGGCTACGCATGTTTGAGCTACATACTCATTGGGGTGTAGGTCGCTTCACTGCACAGACAGACCTTTATGCCACGACCTATCGCAATAGGGTTGGCGATAGGGTCCGGTGCTGTTTGAAATCCCAGAGCATTTTGATCAACAGAGGCTAAAGGCATGAAGTAGACCACTAGTTCAATGGTAACCTTGTAAAAGTATGCTTAAGCCCACCCTTCCAGCTTGAAAGAAAGCGTGCCGTGTAAGTGCTTTGTGCTGTAGGCACAACTGGGTCTATTTTTGTTTGCACTGTTGGGGGACTGGGGAAGGTCAAGGTGATGTGATGTGCTTTGTATTACTGGATTCACTGGTCACCCAGTCCACCCGAGTCTTAAATCGCGTGTTTCACTCCTTCTCCTCTCTTGTTGGAGCATTCCAGGTATGTTTGCCTTCAAACTTCCAACCAACTGTTACTTGTATTATGTTCATGACAATCTTAAACCAGGAAGCACTGACTGTTGCTTTCTTCAGGAGAGTTTACCAGCTTGTGAAATACGAATGTAACCCATGTGCATACCAGAAAAAGTAAAAAAGACAGCTCCTCATATATTATATATATTACTGTATACTATATACTGTACTCCATTTTGTATTATATAAATTATATATGTATAGATTAGATATCTAGTATACGTGTTATGTCCAAAGCTTACCGTGAAACACTCTTTGACTTCACAAAAAAACGGATGGATGTTCCTCGAAAAAAGCAACGGTCCCGGCCGAGCGGTTTCAGTCGGACGAACCACTCAGGTACCGCTCCTGCAGCATCGACCTGTGGAGCTCCCCTCGTCGGTGCGGGAGCCCGCAATGCTTGTGGGCGATGGAGCCCTTCTGTTGGAAGCAATGACGAAGTGATGTGTTTGTTCCTATCGTGCGTTCCAAGGACTTGGGACTTCGCAGGATTTTTTGGTGTTAGCAAGAAGTATGTAAGAAAAGATAGGTATCTTTTGGGACACGATGTGGCGATGCACTTGTGCCTGTGCAAGGATTACTGGAGGCTCCAGGTGATTTGTCATGACTTCTTCGACTTTTGACCCTAGGATGTCACCAACTGACAGCCCCCCCGGAAGAAAGCAATCCATCAAATTTAAACACCGCGAATGCCTGTGTTTTCCCAGTGTTTTGTAGTGCTGCATGATGTTTTCCATTCACAGTGGGGTAGACCAAACCCATCATCCCCATTTTGAGGGGTACAGTAGATCGGAATATGGCAGACATATCAATGCAGACATTGAGACCCTCATGACCCATAGGTGTTCCTTTGACCGACCAGGAGGTCTGAAATCGGGGTCTCCCAAACCCACAAGATCCTCCAATGAGGCATGGAAGTGGACTCTTGGAAGACCTTGAAGACTCTAGTCACAGCGTGGTGAGAGTTCGCATGTACGGCACCTACACGCACCTGCCATGGATCCCATGACCTCCAGCGATTTGCCTGAGAGTCATGACTCATTTTTACCCCCAACGGGCAGTGATTATGACTACCTACCAGGTGGAGTAAAATGAGTCATTGGAACTGGAACAGAAGACGATTCAGTGCTCTAGCTCCAATTCAGAAACTGACCAAGCTGGAAGTTGGTGGCATCGATCCCACCAAAGCCGCCATCCCAGGGGGCGGCATCGATACGGCGTGGCCAGCTGAGATTTGAGCCGGTGGACCGGGCGGTGACGGGCCGGGACGATGATCGACCAGCACTGGGAAGGTTGGTGGTTTCTGTGAGTTTTTTGCACCACGCAACAACAACCAACAACCAACAACCAACAACCAACAAACAACAACAACAACAACAACAACAACAACAACAACAACAACACCAAGAACAACAAGAACAACAAGAAGAACAAGAACAAGAACAAGCCTTTGCGGTTGGCACTCATCACTCGTTTCGTTTAAGGCGGCATGGCGATGCCGGACATTGAGATTATGAGTGACAAGGCATGCCTGCAGCGATGCCACGGAGACCGATGTGGTATCTTTTTCATATTGCCTCAAGTAACGAACCTCAGGTACGGTGAGGAAGGAGACACTGTTTGTAGGTGCCAGGAGGTGCCAGGAGGGTCCAGTCACCGCAAGAAACATCGACCTGAGACCTAAAGAGCTGGGTTACGGGATGTTACGGGTTACTTGAAGCTTTGAGATCTTGGCTTGCAGGTCTTTGCAAACCCCACTTTCCTACCCAATCAGTGGATCACCTTTGGATTACCTTTTCGGAGTGGGTGTCCCGCGATCAAAACGGCGACCTGCCGGTCCAACAAACCCGCCGGTGAGAGACCTGGCCCGACGAACTGTTCATTTCACCGTGCATGTTCTGGTATGTACCCTCTACGACTGTAGAAGGCCGTTCATTTCACGTTCCGGCCAGGATTTAACTGGATCCACTGCCCAGAATATATAGTCCCCACTGGATTGGACGTCAACGTGGTCGTGAGAAGATCAAGACCATTCTCTGGAAGTACTTTCAACTCCAAGGCCATCCTTAGGGAGACAAAAGCAGACTCTTTGGGAACTGGCCTAGTAAGCTTACACCAAGGTTTGAATTACTGTAAAACTAAGTTTTCGGCAATAGTCGCAACATGTTGCCACCCAGACGGAGGACAACAGTGACGAAAGCCACCTCGGAATGAGGATCCCTAAGAACCTTCGTATTTTCCCCTGTCTTGAACCCCCTAAGAATCAGGTGAAGGTTTTGAAGGTCCAAGGTGCTGCTACGCAGGGTCAATGCTTTGGGAACCCCCAAAATTCATTGTTTCCATCGAGAAACTGGGGTTTTGCGCGGATCAATACTTTTGTTTCGTTCGCCCTGCTTCATTGGTCTGCGTAGGACGGGACATGGCGCGGTGGGTGAAATCATTCCCATCGTGTGCCGTCCACAAGTTCGTTCTGAGCTCTGGAAGCCGATGTAGGTTGACATAAAAGGTAGACCCTACAAAAGACAAACATCGACCAATCCAGACGCAAGTCCAAAGAAGGACCTCTTGGGCTCTTTGGTCGTCGCTCGTTTGAAGGAGGGGCCGCTCGGGTGTCCAAACCGTTTCGATGGGCGACGAATCCGACGACTCCTGGTCGCTCGGGTCTTCAGGACTTCTGGCCGCCTGCCTTGGGCCTTTCACAGTTGCTCCTGAGCGCCTTCTGCGAGCGAGCCGGGGCGCCTGCCACACGTGCTCGTGCTCGTGGTGGTTTTCGGCTCAGGAGGTGAACATCGGGACATGTCCAAGTACAGAACTTTGGGGATTGAGGTTTAAATGGTTTAAAGACATCATTCTCTGAGAGAATGAGACACAGCTTGGGTGTAAAAACATAGAAACAATATATAATATATAGATAAAAAGACACCCGTGTGATCTGTCATTGATGCCACCGTCAAACCATGTTTCCAACATCCAGTCACAATATGTCACAATCAGGATGTAGCTCGCATGATTTGGAAGCCAACAAATACGTCAGGAGCTAGCTGACGGCATCCTACAAATCCTTCGATTTTCTTGGGGACGGGCCGGGCGCCCGTTTCTCCTTGCTTCAGGGGGGCTCAGGAATCACACGTATGCGATTTCGTACGGTCAACGTGCGTTGTTTCATGTACTGCTGGCGACACCTCTGTAGACAGATATAGACAGCTGTTGCCAAGATGATCTTGGGCTATTTGGTTTCCAACATCATTTAGAGAACATGAAAGAACTCAACTGCCCTATTGATCCCACATTGCCTACATGCTGAGAAGCTAGGACTGACCCTGTCACCCATCCAGACCCTTGAACCACCAAACCTAAGAAGATCGACCTTAAACATCGATCAGTGCAGTCAAAACTCGTGTATTTTGTTGAAGGTCTTCACTCATTGACATGTTGAGACATCTATGTTTCCTGATTCCATCAAGGTAGCTAGTTTCCCACCAGTCCGATGGAAAAAAGGAGGGAAAACGTAGCCGCTGGAGCAAAAAACCAAGGCAATGTGCAATTGGAACAGGATTCTCCTTGCCTGTGGCACCTGGAAGTCTGCTTTGGAAAGAGACTGTGACAGAACTGCGGACGAACTGCCGCCGACGACCGATCCGTAGCGATCCGCGCCCGAGGCGCCCTTCGCGCTCCCATTTTTCTCCTCGGTACCATCGCCGGTCTTGGGCTCAGGGTGCTCGTTCGTGTGGCGGAACCCGATTTCACACCGACGAAGCAAGGACTCTCTGGCCTCTCATTGTGACTCATGTGTTTTTTTTTCCACTCCTGCTGACCTGCTGTTCAGGGTTGCAACCCTCCATAGCAGGGTCCAATGATGCTTAGGGTTTAATACAATTGAGACCAGTGGATACCAGTTACCAGAGTCACGCTCGACGTTTTGGGGGAGCCAGGATCCACTCTTCGGATAGAACCTGCTGTTTCGGAAAGTCATGTGTAATTTGTTGTTGCCATGTTGCTCCACGCACTTTAGCATGTTCTTTGTTTCGAGTTACAGCATTAGACGTTTGCATAGTTTTGCATAGAAACCAAGGGCTTTCTGTACGGAGGGGTAGTTGAAAGATATGTGCCGCCAAGTGTGCCGCCACAATGCAACACATGATCTTCTCAAGACTATTCAAGACTTTAAGCTTCTCATCTACTTTTCTCCCACAGTGATATGAGATTTCCTTGATTGTTTGCCGAGTAGTTGAGTGGTGGACTGAGCTGTTGGTGTTCACAGCTCATCTATTGCCTCCGCAAGATGAACTGAGTACGTTTGCTCTGGAAAAAAACCGCAGAGTCCATGATTTGTCTCGTTCTCTCGTTCTCGGGTGCGACAGTGGACCAGAAGTTGGGTGCGACCGCATGACATCAAAGCGGGTTGCGGAATTTTGTTGGACTCCAAAAGCGCTGGCAGCCTGGCAGCCTGGGCATGACCCACAGCGATCCATCAGATGGGAAGGTGAGTTTCTCCAGATGATCCTCTTCTTCTTCACACATCACATGTGTTCGTGGATGGCATGACAGACCCTGGAAGAAGATGTTCCTACTAGGAGCAAGGACGCTACTAGGGGCTCCTGGCATTACTACTAGGAGCAAGGAAGCTACTAGGGGCTCCTGGCCTTACTACTAGGAGCATGGACGCTACTAGGGACTCCTCTTGATTTCTTGAATTACGGAGATACGTCTTGAGCATCCTCCGAAAAGGCGATGCAAGCCGCTGCTACCTGGCAGACCCCCCGCCCGCCCAGATTGGAGGACCGCTGGGAGACATGATGACGAGTGACATGGGGAAGCAGTTGTACTTTATTCTATAAATGGGGCTGAATAAAATACATTATTACTATATATATATATATTCTTTTTTTTCGGCCCTATTAACAATCAAGAACAAAAGGTGAACGAAGGTATTGAGGGTCCAAGGTGCTGCTATGCAGGGGCAAGATCCATCAGATCCAGATGCTGACTGGGAGGTGTCTTCCTGACTGGGACTCGGGTTTTGATGCTTTTTGCACTGGGAGTACTGTGGAGTGGACATCGTCGAAGCATACCCCAGTATCTAATAGAGTACTGCTGACTGAAACACAAATGAGATTCGAGGAGTCTGGATAAAGTTGTGTTTTGTTTGTGATCCGGCAATTCCGTAGATTTCACTTGGTCTTCTCTTTTTTTTTCAGGTTCTTAAAACAATGCCGTCTCCTCTTAGCCCAGCAGAAATGATCCCCTGAAGGCCTTTGGCAGTGCCTTTGGCATAGCCCCTGAAAGGTGATCCTTGGAGGTGATCGGTGGGTCCGGCCGCAGGACTTTGATACCATTGGCCTCATTGGGTATGGTGAGTTCGGAAAGGTCTTCCAGGCGGCAGTGGCGAGTTCGGCGAGTTCGGCAATCCGAAAGGAACCCGAAACTGTTTTCGGGAGGCGGTGTTTCGGGGTCATTCAACGTTGGGTGGTGGTTTCAGACATTTCGATGTTCAACCTTGAACCCACTGACTCATAGTTTTCAAACGAGTTCAAACCACCAAGCAGAAAAGGATGAATCGAGAGTGGTCTAACTAATTTGTGTGGGTCACACTCTCGGAATCGACCCAAGCTGACCCAGGGTGAAATGATAGGCAAGGGCCGCAAGGGGTCCGTGAATGGTCTGAGATGGTCTGAATGTAGTGTAATGTGTTTTCTTTCAACTCTTCGTTCTCCCAACCTCGCACTTTGATTCCCAGATCTTCACTCCGTTCTCTCGCTCATCCCATGTACAGGTCATCCACCGTCACGTTCAGGTAGGGGGCACCGGTCGACCCATGAGATTCAGTTCCTACGCTCCCCTTGCGTCACCCACAACTCAAGGGCCTTGGTATTCCTCGTCGAATTCCTCATTCCGTAGACGGCTGGCACTGGGATCAGCTGCTGGGCTGGGTATTCTGAGTCAACACAAGCTCCACAAGCTGCTGGCTGGGGGAGGATCCTCATCGCCCAAGTGTTACTCCACAAAGTGTTGTGACGAGCAAGAAGAGTATCTCAAAACATGTGTTGATGCTGGATTAAGGTTGAACATGACGAGACTTATGGTATACCTGTCCAAACTCGGACACTCCATGTACATCACTGTATATATATCTAATTTGCCAACATTCCCGGGTGGTTTGACGGGTAATTTAGGCATACAATGATTGTTTTATATCATAACTACTCTTCTCCAAACGCCGAACTATCAGTTTGGAACGCACTCTACCTTAGGAATTTCACCAGAGGCTCCTCCCCTCATTTTTCCGGCCTGCAACTTGCCCTATATATGACCCACCCCTAAGGCTCGTAAGGCTATAACCCAGGCACTCCACTGTACAGTACATACGCCCAATATGCCCACAGATGCCCACATGTAGTGTAATATATTTCATACATGGTGCATTTGGGTAAAGGAAGCTTCCTCTCTCCTTCGCCGAGTCCCTTCAAGCAGGTCAGGGACCGGGCATCGCAGCAGGCCACAAGCGCGTGTTGAAACGAGCGAGCGAGGGTAGCGGGCGTAGCGGGCAATGGGTTGAGGGGTGTTTTTGAGCGCAAAATGGCATGAGATGAAAGATGCGTAGACTGATCTTTGGTTTTTGTTTATTTGTTTTATGGAGTCGCTTTATGTTTGTTTTGGAACATGGGGATGAGGCAAGACCGGACTTGGACTTGGAGATGACTTGCTCGGCTATGAACCTCAGCACTGCTCAAACATACTGCAGCCACATGCAGGTTGACCATGGGTTATGACCCACAACTCCTCTACAGCCTTTTGCGGCGAAGCGATTTTTCCGTGTCTTGCCAGACGTTTGCGGTGAAGCGCCTGTCCAAAGGGTTCTATGCGCGGAAGCAGATGACAGACAAGGCCGCTTGGTCTTGGTTTGTCGTGCTGCAGTGGTTGGAGTCGATCGTTTTGTCTTGTAACATGGGCCCTGTCACATTGCGTCTACAGCACTAAGAAGATCTTGATAGATCTCGTTGTCTCAACAAGCTAGACCAGGCGGAAAAGACGTCCTATAGAAGGACGTCCACATGAGTCATACAATTTCACAGCTATAGTTGGTTTTTGTCCGAAGAAGTGGAGTTGCTTTTCGTTTTCGCTACGGTTCCGCCTGAAAGGGAACTCTTGCGGAACGGCCGGTGGATGAGTCAGTCGAGACCGGCCGTTTTGACCGGGAAATCGTTGGTTCGGATGTCCCAACTTTCATGTGTTTCATCCAAAAAGAGTTGCGAACCACGAAAGGAATAAAATGGAGAATGGTTTCATGGTTCTGTTATATAAACCCTGGGGTTCAAAAGTCTTTTTAAACAAAAGACGTTGTTACAACATCCTTTGATTTCCACTGCTTTCGGCAATGGATGGTTCACGCATGTTCACGCTTCTAGGTGTTTATCATGTTTATCATGTTCCCTGCACTTAGCACACTCTTTTTAAGCGGTGCGTGACGTCATCATCCGCTTCGAGGCACTTCTGTTCAGCCTTGGCAGGGATCAACGGCATTTCAAAAGTAGATTGTTCAATTCATGGCAAACCCACACTGCACCACTGGTTTATTCCGAGTAGCGATCTCATTTTCAGCTTTGTCGCCCAAAGCCTGTGCAACTTGCAGAAGCATCCTAATTCTATAGAACAAGATTCATTTCCAATTTTTGCAACATCAACTTCAACAGGTCTTGAGGGCCCACCGTAGCCGTGCGCATTGCATCATCCAACGATACCGGCGGTGAGGATGCCCTCGTAGATAAATTCCTTGACGTCTAATCGACAAAACAAGAAAGTCCCTGATTTAAATTTAACAGTTCGATTCAATTGGTTAAAGTGGCTGAGAAACCCTTGACCCAAAGCATCATGTCCTCATCGAGGAAGCAATGCGAATAACGAGGATTGTGTCCTGATTGTTAGGGATTTCTTGATGCAATATATATCGCGCGACTGCACCACTTGGAAAAGAACATGTTTTGCAGCAGGGGTCCGTGTTTCAAAGCGTACTGTAGGACATGCCATAGAGCCTTAGGAAAACACACGCGCGCTGCACTGCACATGTCGCATACATACACAGGCTCTTTGCTGACATGGCGCATGAAGCTTTGGATACACATACCACTCTTGTTTGGATGCCCTGGAGCAGAGAATTGTTTTATCAAGTGTAGTAGTGTCAGCGTATGGTACAGAACAACTATGATGTAATGTACAAGGCAAATGATACCCAGCACACCTGAGGCTCAGCTTAGCGAGTAAAACGTTCAAGCGCAAGTAGGACATACCTTCTTCATAGAATGCATTGGATTCATTGGTGGACCTCAACAATTTAACGGACAGGACACAGCACGACATGTTAGGAGAGTGCATGTTCACAGCTAAGTCAGTAGCAAGAAGCGGCCACACCTTTCCATGATACCGATCATCCTTGACATGCGGAGCCTTGGACGGCCAGATCATGCCAGATCCCAAGTTTCTCGGGAGCACAGGGGAAGCCTTGAGCAAGAGTGATGAATGAAGAGAGGTGAAGCATGTATAATGTTTTTTGTGGTTTATTCGCGGCTAAGCAACATGGCTAAAGCTTGGGCTGGAAGTCGGAAGTCTTGATTGACATAGTGTTGGCGCTGGGCAGCATCAGTCACACAGGCAGTAAGCCAGTGTTGAATGCACCGGGCATTGTATGCTTTTGTCGTCAAAAGGATATCGCCATTTTTCCGGTACAACTCAGCGTAGAAAGGGCATGCAAAGAAAGCAGCAATAGTGATTAACATCAAAACACAAGTCCAATAAAACGCAAGCAAAGCACCATCCTTGGGAGAAATTTTGGCTGGGTGGACGTGATGCGCTGTGCCCGACAAAACTCCTTGAAGTGTGCATATGCAGCAGCCAATTTGAAGTGTGCGCTGACTTCATCGGTTGTGAAATACCCAATGTTCAGCAAGCTGCTCCTGAATCAGTTGCGATCTATCGTACGTAACCAAAAAACATATCAAAAAAAGGAGACAACAATGCGGGCTGAGGCCAGGTCAAAGTTCCTCCATTGCAGGTAAACAAAATACCTAAATGTAGGACGTGCATGATGCACCACTTCACGATGCCCGGGTGCCAGTTGTACAACCCAATCAGAGGGCCTGAGGATATCAAGAAAAGGCACAGATGGCATAGAGACTATCAGGTACCATGCATGCAAGCGAGTGACAAATGTTGCGTTCAGGAAGGCATCGGGCTATGAATTCAGCAGGGTTGTAGTGCGAATGTTCCCAATCGGCCCCTTCAAAGTTATAGTACCGGGCGCTCCACTCATCAACCGATTTTGCACAACACTGATGACAAGTTTCTTTGCCATTCCAAGATTGCACCATTTGGAACAATTTCTTGTGCCAAGCCCAGTCTCCGCGGACTTCACTTACAGTGAAGGTTTGTCCTCCTGGGCAGATTCTTGTGCCAGCCAACTGTTGAAGATGGTCTGGGAGACCCTGGCCAAATGCCAAGGAGGTTGGATGATAGCCTTCATAGGCCGCGTTGCATGACCAGACTATGTGGCGTAGCACACGGTTGAGAGTCAAAACGCCAAACAACAGGTGCTCTGGTATAGTGAAGAGCAGCACTCTAGATGCACGGCCAGACGCTGGTCTCCACAACGGGAAGCTCATGAAAAGGGCAACCACGCTCTCAGACCCCACCTTCAACCGAACGGTCGCAGAGTCCCCATAAAGTCCAAGCGGTACACAAACATCTGTTGCACTGCTGTTAAGCGCCCACGGTTCGCTGTTCTCGCGACTTGTTTTCCAGAAATGCTTGACTTCGGCTTCCGGAATGTTGAAATCTGTGGAGTTGTACAGGTACGATATGATCGAGTGAGGGAACATAATAGGCCAAGATTCAACACGGTACCGTGGATCATTGCTTTTGGATCTCACAACTCTCACAGGTATGTCGATATATTCAATCCTGGCATCCTTAGATATATGCAAGGATAGTCAAAATATGAAACATTATATGAGACTTTGACAATTGCTTGTTCAACCAACATGCTTTCGGGTTTGATTCAGTGAGCCCTGTAAGTCAAAGGTTCTACTCCGGAGTCCAGAAGACGCCAAAAATCACGGGCACAATTCTCTTCCGAAAGGCTCCCTAACTTCTTGGTCAGAGGATGTAGATCACTGCCACGGCTATCCTTGACAGCAAGATTGCATATATTTATACATGTATTTGTTGATGCCCTGATTTTAAATTTGTCCAAGCAGTAGGGGGTGGAATGCCCAAACCTGGCCGAGGCACTTCGACATGGGCCCTGACATGCCTCATCGCTTTATAAACGGAGGAGCCCTGAGCTCAGATAGACGGTTCAGCGCTTTGGAACTTTGGGCACTCAACTTGGAAGTTTAATTTCTCACATGGGAATCCATGCATATGAGACAGCGTGTTTTGCAAACAGTGCAAAATCTGTCCGTGGTTTGGGTTGAAGATCTTGTAGGCAAACACGCCGATCCAAGTGACCCCACTGCTTACTTCCTCGATCGCGTTGCAAAGTACTTTGGAGGATCTGCGGGAGTGACCACCTTCCAGCCAGAAGGACAATAACACGTTCACTTGATCAGTTTATATAAACAGCAGTCATTGGATGCGATTGGATCTACAAGCTTTCCCAATCAACTTCCGCTTGAAATATCCCATTCATGTTTCTTCCACCAGCTCACAATCCGGGGCGTGTGTGGAGAGCACACACACTTCTAAGGCTTGTGCATCTCATACTTGCAAGATAAAGGCCATGTGGAGTTCACATGGTTCGGACCCCTAGATATCAGCAGTGTTTGTGGCTCGTGCTCAGTCGCCACCATCAATACAACTCATTGAACACTAGAAACCTCTAAGCTATGGTTCTTAAAGTGTTCTTGATTAGATAGGCATACTGTGCAGAACAACCTCGTATACATGCATGACATCATGCACTCTTGCCACAGTGGTCACTGCACCCCTACTTCAAGTTGCTTTGGGTGAGAAAACGGTCGTAGCTTTCAACTACAGACTTAGCAGCGGTCACCTCTTTGTCCAAGCCATCCTGCAAAAAGGAGTCATGACATGACAGTTGCAAAAGGTTTGGAAGAGGTCAACCGGTCCTCCATCGAATCATACTTCTTCTGAAGCTTGTCGCGGGCGATACTCAAGAGTTTCTTCTGCTTGATCAGTTCAGGCTGAATGGCATTGCGCACGCTTTCCGACCTCGGCAGGCCAGGTCGTGATCTCTAGAGACGATCGATTGTCGCTCATCTCCAAATTTCTAGCGACTTTTGTAATTACAAGATCGAAATAGGTAGCTACCAGAGTTCAGATGAAGTTATCGATTAAGTCAAAGGGCATTTTCGCCAATGAATGTTCCTTTCCGGTGGCACCTTGAATCTTGTGATTGATGGTGTTTAGTTCCTGTCACAGCGATTTAGTCGTGAAGACAAGTCTAAAAGGAATAAACACCAGTACTATATAAAACTCCTGCCTTCTTAGCCTTGCTCAACCGCTCTCGCTCTTCCTTCTTCTTTTTTTCTTGTTCTTTCTTCTCCTTCTCTTTAGCTTCCTTTTCCAACCTTTTCTTCTTCTGGGCTTCGGTTTCCTTCTTCTCCTTCCCGGCTTTGTCTTTCTTGTCTTTCTTTGCTTTCTTACTGCCCTTAGTCTTCTTGTTCTTGGAAGTCTTTCCCTTTTTCCTCCTCTTCTTGTCCTATCCCCCCAACACAAAATGCAACTCTCTATAACATATATAGATCAATATTATATACTGCCCAAAAGCGATTTGCAAGAGTCAGCGCTGTGTATGGTCCTTCCCTCCAGAAGAGCTGCTGCTGTCGCTGCTGGATGAATCACTGGACTCATCAGCACTGCTCGATTCATCGGAACTGCTGTCAGAAGATGACGACTGTTTCTTTTTGTTTTTATTTCCCTTCTTCCCTTTTCCCTTGCTGGAAACCTTTTTCTTGTCTCGTTTGCGTTTCTTGCTTGGCTCTGCTGATGAATCATCCCTATCGACGTCAGCGGCTTGAAACAATGAACTCAAGACCTCATCCTCTGTCTCCTCGACTGCCTCGCTGTCCCAGATGAGGAACAATCGCAATTCCTGGTCAGACTTGCTTGTCTAAGCTATTGTTGCTTGGAGGGGCAAACATATCAAGAAACACTGCTGCCTCGACGTCTGGGCAATCCCAATGCGGCTTGGTTTGTTCATTCTTTGTCTGTTCATCCTTCAATTTGCTGTCGCAAATCAAATCGGCAACAGCATTATCTCCGTACTTTGCACGGACTTGTTGTCTTGTCATCCAACGGCGCGAACCTTGGCGGCGGGTGCGATTCTCACTTTTGATAGACTCGTAAAAGCTTGATTTTGTCCATTCACCGGCGCAGCTTTCCCACTGCTCCTGGAGCACGGCCAGCTTCGCCGAACCTGAGGTAGTGATTTTATAATATTTAAAGACCCCTATTTCGATCGATATCCTTAAAAAATACAACACGCACACGCAGTGATACAGGTGTGACGCCATGAGACAGTACTTGGCACAGCGCGCTGCACGCCGTATCTGAATTGGACATTTTTTGCCTCAGCAGCGTCAGGCAAATTCTATATGACTCATGTATAATTTCATTGAATTGAGGCGTGGACTTTGCAGTGACCTCGAAAATCGCATGAACCTTGCATGAATAGCCTTCTGCTCTGGTGTGCGCTCTTTGTTTTTCCGCTCAGGCTCTGTGGTTTTCTCATCATGTTCGCCAGTGTTTGGGTCGCTTGCTGGTGTTGATGGATCTGCAGGTGTCATGTCGGTGGTGGTTGATCTACGGAGCTGTGCTGCAACGTCTTGGCTTGTTTGTGCATGTTCTGCTCTGGCAGGTGTGCTTGCATCCTGTTTCACATCTGGTGCGCATCCTGAGCTCTTCTCCCTAATCCTTTTTGCAGGTGCCTTTGACTCTTGCTTCACAGCAGTCTCAGGTGCAGATTGCTGCTCCTCCTGTGCTGGTCTCTTCTTCGATGCTTTCGATGGTGCTCCGGATGTATCTAGCTGCTCTTGCGGTTTGTTTTGCTTGGCTTGCTTGCTTTGCTTGTCCCGTTTGGTTTTCTTGCCTTGTTTGTGCTTGTCTTCCTCGTCTCGCCCTTCCTCTGCAGTCTCGTTTGCTGTGCCTGTTGGGCCATTTTGGTTGGTGCCCTTGCTTGCCTTGCTTTTGCATGCAGCCTGCTTAGCCTTAGCCTTTGCTGCTGTTGCCTTGGGCTTTGTAGTTGGCTCGCACGGGGCTGCTTCAGGCTCGGGTGTCGAGGGTTTTTCAGGTGCCAAATCGATTTTACCTGACCTCAATCGCTTGAACTTTCGTGCAGTCACCTTGGTCTTAGTACTGCCTTCGCTTGCGATGGTGTCTCTTCTGCGAATGCGATCTATTGGTGTATGTGGTGCAGGGCTAGCCATCTTTTTCTTGGCCATGGCCAGGGCATCTTCATCACTGGCAGGGATTGTTGTCGCTTGACTCTCAGCTTCTCCTGCTATAACACGGCTTTCAGGAAGTTCATTAGATTGGTTGCAAAAAACACTGGATCTCCTTCAGCTTCTTGTGTCTTTTTGTCCATTTTCTTGGCTGCCCTGTTCCAAATCCAGTTTTGCACAGCAAAATAAAAACTGTTTCCTAGCTGTATTACGCATTATTCACGATAATATATATACTATTTTGAACCCTTGCCTCAACCGTCTTTCCCTTGCTTGTTCAAGTGCCTCTTTCACCCTCTGGGAATGGGGTGCAACCATGGCGCAGCTAGCTGAAACCCGTTTCTCCACAAACCGACTCTCGAGCAAAGGCAAAATGAGCAAAGGATTCAAAATTGCAAAATGTTTAAAACAGCACGTTTTTAGCTATTTTTTACGAATAAGAGGTTCACGCATATCAAAAGACGTTCACGCATATCAAAAGACGTTCACGTCTTTTTCACGCTGTTTCACGGAAGTTTCACGGCCCGTTCACATAAGAAATTCCACTAAAGTGCAGTGAATTGTAGATTTCTACTTTCTGCACCTGTTTTGCTCAAAAGTGTCTAGAAACACCTTTATCAAGTGCAAATTAAGGCATCATGTGTGGTTTGGATATTAGTCATCCAGACCACCTTCAAAAGTAGGGACCCAGTTGCCTACCTTAGCCTCACGGCGCAAGAAGGCCTTGATAGAAGATAGCTGGGCGTGGCGCCAGCGGTAAGGACCACCCTAGCAGAATCAGATGATTATAGACGCAAACAACCCAAACCGGGGCTGCCTTGTGATCCATGATGACGTCAGGCTTGATGATGTCTCCATCCAACGAGCCCGGAGCCTCACGTGCGCTTTTCCAAGCAGTGGTCAGAGGGGTGTGGGTTGTGGGTCAAAAAACACCGCGTGAGCTGATCAATTGATGGTTACATCCATTGATCAATTTTGAAGCACGGTCATGAGGTCTTTTGCAAATGGGCAGCAGTGTCCTGTTGACTGCGAAGTACCATCTTGGCAAAGTGGTATGGATAGGCTGCAGACTTTCTCATCCACCGAGAGCCTGTCCTTGTTGTGCCCAACAACCCAAATAGATCTATTCTTCATACGCGCAATCCTCTCAAACAGAATCCACTCCAAAACTAAGACCCGGTCACTGAAAGCTTGTCGCCCTTGAGCTTCTTCGTTACCATTTGATATTTGGGATTGTTCTTGTTCCGTTTGAGACGTTTGCGATCCTTTGCCGACACCTTCTTCCGGAGCTTCATGATCCATGGCCTGGGCACACCAAGGAGGCGAAGACATAGCATAAAGCGGCCTTTTCCTGAAGCTGGGCGTCACGCGCGGTTCCCCAGCAGATGCTGGGCTTCAATGTTTTTGCTCCCCAAGCGCCCATCGAACTTGGCCAGAAGCAAGTACTATCTTTGGAGCATGGCATGACCACAAAAAGAAAGATCGAATTGAATTGAGCCCCAGGCAATCTTTGCACGAACCACTTGGTGGGTTGGATGAACTTCCAAACATGGAGCCAGTAAGGGAATAGTGGCATACAGGATCCGCCCGGTTGCTCACATACAAAGTGGCAGGCGCGACTCACGGCGATCAAGCACAATAGGATGAAGCGGGATGTGATCCTAGGATCTTGGTAACAGTGTTTGCTTATATGTTGCACATGCGCATACATACATTCAAAAAAGGCATCATATCAGTCAAAGTTCATGTTGGCTTCTTTTACATAAGCTTTCTTCCCGTCTCCCAGTGGGGCTCTGCTTGAACGGCGGCTCGTGGCTCTGTTCACCCAAGTAAAACTGCCACAGGGTGGACCACCAAACAGTACAGCTGAAGGCCGCAACCGCAGTACGGTCTCCAGGTACTTCAAGAAGCCTCCCCTTAGCACACTGTGAGTGCCCGGGGATGGTGGAAGGAATTTCTGGGACATGCGAGGCTTTGGTATTTGATTGGTAAGATGGTGTGACACGATGGTCGCGCTGAGGTGCCAGCACTGTGCCAATATCATGGTCTTGAAGTAGGTCCAGAGTTCCCCTAAGCAGACCCACGCAGCGCAGATAGCCAAAAAAGTCACGCCATGTAGTGATCGAAGCCCAAAAGATACACATCGAATCCATGCAGATCTATACTGTAACCTACATACATGCACCCTTTCAAAACCAAGTACCGGGCGCACGTAGCCCTGCGCTACCTGATCCCACCCAGATCCAAGAGCTCCCCAGAAGGAGAGAATTCACAAGAATCGTAAACATGGATACACGTGTGTCCCAAGGATGGGAGGCTGAGACCAAAGCGGTATACAGCACTGAGCTGAGCTTCACCAGCAAAGCAATCCACTAGATCCAGGTCCTCACGAGATACGGTTTAGTTGTCTAGCAATCACTCACGCAGTCAAGTCTAAGAAACTGGCACGGGAAGATCGCTCTGGCAAGGAGGTCTGGTTCAGGTAGTCCACACAGTGGAATCTGGGCTAGCTAGTACATTGTTCCGAATCCGGTTGGTACCCATCATGGTTTTGATTTACTTGATCGAGGTCAAGTCGCATTACCAGAGGAACCCCGAAGATCTGAAGGATGTTCTTGCTTGCCGCACCCAAGGCCAACCCAGATCGCCGCCCGGACTCTGTACGCCGGACCATTGTTGGAGGCCCCAGCTGGCAAGCTAAGCGGAGTGGGGCGGTCCCAAAAAGTAGCTGCAAAGTTGCAATGACCTGATCCGACATATTTATCGCTATTATATTTATTATATATTTTTGTGTTATATACTTCAAATGCCAAAATTGCAATTGCCAGTGAAAGTGCATCATAAAGAACGATCATTTTCACTCTGCCACGTGCAACACTCTGCCACGTGCAAGACGATGATCTAATGCTCTACAGATCGCGCATGGTGCAGGCAAGCTCTATGCCCCTAAACCCACCTGCACCCCACACTTCTGAAACCCCAAATGTCCAGCACTGCCAAGGCTGTTTGCTCCAAAGCAGCGCATGGGAACCTAGAGGTGGCTCACAGATTCTGAGCCTCTGGATCAACCCAGCCTGCCACATGCTTGGCCAGCTGGAACCTGGGCAAACGGCACATTGATCAAGAGTTGAGGCCATAGCTAGCGATATATATATATATATATGCTAGCTGATACCTGGTGATTAAATACTGAGCCATCGTTCCGGGATATTGTCTGGGACCCCAAACGCTTGATGAGCTCCGCCATACTTGTTCCATGCCAGACTCACTCCAGGATTCTTAGCACCATTGACCTCCAAAGTACGTGCATGCAGCACATGGCCTACCATGTACGTACATTACCATGCATACATTCTATAGGAACCTTGAGGTCATGATGCCAAACACGGTTGACAGCATCGACACGTTCGGCTGGCACTGGCGCCACATAGAATGCACCCTGCGTAGTCCGGGACTGAGCAAGCCTAGGGGATAACGTGCGTATCGATCGATCGGTATCAAAATACCTATTTTATAAATAATTGAAATGAGCCCCCGGCAGAACCCCGATGTTGGACAGAACCCCATGCTTGGGAAAGTGGCATTCAGGATCAGGATGGAGTGTGAACGACCTAGAAATCCACAAAAAGGACACCCATGCATGCAGAGCGAAACTCCCCGAGGCCATCGCGACCGCTCACCCAAGTCCTTTGGGAGCACAAGGCCAGGGTCGTTTTTGGCCACCGCCTTGAGGATCTCAAAGTTGGACTCCTATCAGAATTGGTTTGGCATGTTTTGTTAAGCATGCATGGGCAAATATCGATCCTTGGCAGACTTCTTCCCTGGATCTTCTTTCTTCTTTGAGTTCACATTGGCCGCAGGCTCAAATACCCCAGGTCCACTTGAAACCGTTTCGACCTTTGAATGCTTTTTGGTCTTACGTCGACACTTGGGCTTCTCAGCGGAAACATTGGCTCGGAGAGACTTTTCCCCAATCCCTGGGACAGGGCCTTCCCCAGGCTCAGCATGCATGTCTTTTGGGCTTTCAGCAAGCTTCCATGTAGATTTACCCTTTTTGAGACCGCTCGACTTTGACTTTTCGGACAGACCACTGGAAGCCCGAAGAATCCCCCTCTTCTTGGAAATGGGTGGGCGCGAAGTAGTCTCATCGGCAGCAACCTCCTCAACTTTCTCAGCTTCCTCAACCACATGATCATCGCTTGGGACCCTTTTGCGAGAAGTCTTAGGACCCTTGTTTTCACCCTTCTCTTGGCTTTTCGCGACTTTGCCCTTTCCTCGACCTTTACCCCTGCCCCTTCCACGACCTCTCATGGCCTTTCGCTGTTCATTGTTTTCCTCTTCCTCGGCAAGGTCGAGATAAACCCTGTCAGGATCTTCTGCCCCTTCTTCTTCTTCTTGGACAACCTTTCGCAACTTCTTTTGGGCCTATGGCCAAAGACCGGGATAATAGTACAGTTATAAATTAATTAAGCCACATAACAACTATCTGCAGAATATTGTCGTGTAAAAATGACTAGTCCGTTGATCAAAATGACACCCCTGGCCTTAAGCAAGTCATGCGGGCCAGCGTTCTCAAATTTCTCTAGGCCTTTCACAGATTCCTCCAGCCTGTCTGACAAGCTGGCCGGTATGGCGGGCAAAGCAGCCAAGGGCTTTCTTTCCTGGCACACGAATAAGGGTCAAAACTAGGCGCCTAATATAGAAGCGTTTTTGCAAAAGGTGCACAGCTTGTCAACAATGCTAGGACGACCATAACGGACCCTTTTGTCTTTGATTCTTTTTCTTCTTCTTGCTCTTCATCGGACACGACACACAGCGATCCGCTGTTCGAAGTCTTGCGTTTGGGATGACTGGAGCCTTTTGGACCAGCAGTTTGTTCAGGAGTGTTTTCATATTCAGTTGGTGTAAGACTGGCTTCATGGACCTGCTCATCATGCAATTCCACTGGAACCTCAGGGTCGTTTTCAATCACCTCTTCTTCTTCTGACTCTGACTCACCCTCCTCGTCCAAAGCCTGATCACCTTCCAGAGCCCCTTCGAAAGCAGGATTCTCAGGGTCAAAAAGTGGCTGACTGTCATCAAAAGGTGGCTGACTGTCAGTCCATTGGATTTGCGTATCCATGTTGTCAACGGATGCTGCCTGGCAGGCAAAAGCTGGTGATTGCTGAGCTGCTTCCGTGGCCCGGGCCTTGTTGAACTTCACCTGCAAAGATCTTCCACGGCCACGTGTGGGAGTCTTTTTGCCAGATGGCAAGAGCATGTTGCGTTCCTGCGGCACCATTATGAGGATGCTGCGAGCACGTGTTGTACAATATTTATTTTATGTTGATTTGACCTCTCTTATAGACTTGGAAGTCGTAGGACAATCTTGTAAAATAGACGGCTTTCGATTAGTTGATCGATTCGAACATTGGTCATGCATGTGCATGTGTCCTCAAGAACATCACGGATCACATCCTTGATCATGCTCATCTTGCTATGGCCACCCCTCGCCAAATCATTGGAACATGTGCATGTGTTTCCTCGAAAAATTTGAACATGCTTGGTGCCTTGTACCGCGATTCCTTTGGAACCTTTCCATGCAGTACCCGGCGAGGGCACGGTGAAGGTTGCCTTCCTTCTCTGCCCATGCCTAAGCCGGACGAAAGCGCTGGGATCACTGGATAGGGGCTTACTCACTGATTGGGGCCGACACCGCATGTTCGCAATCTTCTTTGAAGTAGTTTAAGTTGAAGTTGCGGCTCACCCAGATCAACGCTTCCTACCAAGATGATTGATCGAGTCATTGACCAATATATGAAAAATTCAGGTGGATAGCCCTCAAGTGACTAATTAGCGCAGCATTCTGGCCTGGACTTCACAAGCCCGGGGAGGGTCTGCAGCAAAAAGAGAAAGCCAATTCATGGCGAAGTCATAGTTCTCTTCAGCCTCGTGGTCCCAGATTTTTGGACCAAAAAGATACGTGAATCATTTTAAACGGGCCGTTCAAAAGTCAACCAGAACAAGCCTCATATTCACCAATTGTCGAACGGGAAAGGATGATGAACTTGAACTTGGGCACCTCGCGGTCTATAATTTAACAAATCTGCTATTTTGCCGCTAGAGCCCCTCACCTTCCTCTTGTCTTTCTCCTCAAGCCCCATTCGTTGTCTCAGAAGCTTTCGCCTATCACGAATATAGCTTGGCACATCCAAGAAGTCCTTGTAGAAGCCCTGCAGACAAGAGACACGATCCAGCTTATAATGTTGCGGTAACTAGGCCGATGTTTTCAAGATGCCAAGATCGACATAGGATATAGTTCAAGTTTGATTCCTAGAAAAAATCATTGGTCCACTTTACTATCAAGTTTCCGTGACTGAATGTGTGCAGCTCATGCCTTCAAAATCTCCACTGTCTCAGGATTTGATTGGCTGCCAGATGAGGGCATGGCGGCAGCTAAGGGGCGAACGGCTGTGGTCAGATCTCGATCTCTGGAGTAGTGTGGCGGAAAAAGACATCCAATGCAATGATCAAATGCAAAGTGATCTCAACCTGATCGCATATAAAGGGTTCGCAAGAGATCAGAGAAGGCGGCAGGCCTCGTGATCGCGGATGTGGTTCAGGTTCCCAGTCATCCAAATCCACGAAGTCCTCCCCTTCCAAGAAATCAATCCTACCTGAACGTGTAGCACGCAACATATAACCAGGATGGGTGGAAAGCTCCAGTGTGGATTGGTGTCCGGCTTTGTTGCAAGGCCTTTTTGTAAGCCATGGTGGCCACGATCAAGATCCAAATGCACGTCACCTGGAGTGGTAGAATTTTAAACCTATTCTTTCAACGATTGGCTCATTGATCCATCAACCTCCATCAATTCATTTGATTTGGACACAAATGCAAGTTGTGCAAGCTAGTGTCAGTCGGCCAACTCACCATGCAGGATCGCCGGCCATGGCGCATAGCCAAAAGTGAAGAACACCCTGGATCAATTTTATGTGGATTTCAATCATGAACTTCTCAATACCTCAAAATATGTCGATACGTCCCGTTAACTTTGTCGTATAGATGCAGGAACCATGGACCGAATCATGGATCTTCATCCTGTGATCCAAGTGGCCTAAAACGGAGCGCTGCCGGAGAGAGGAAAAAGACGTTGTTGCAAAACAAAGGTCGCATACCAAAGCCTTTTGTTTTAAAAGGCTTCGAAGGCTAGGGTAAAGGTTAACGGTCACAAAGTTCTGGCACCTGACGGAATACCCACATCTTGCGGGATTGCCAGACAGCATTCCAGAAAGACGATTCTGTCAGATGAGCACGTGCTCAATACATTAAATACCAGAAATCTATGAACATCTACAATCCAAATCTATTCAAACCCTACAAGTCAAGTGCCTCGTTTTACTGGACCTCGTAAAACTGGTCCTTTTGACATGGAGGGAAAGGATTGGACTCTAAACACCAACACTCAGATTACGGCTGTACAGCAGGTGAACTGCTTGCCTACCAAGCTCGTGGATACCATCGGAAGCTCCACATCGCTCGCGACGCGGCGACCCCGTCGCGTCCGGCCGGGCCGTCCGTCTCTCCGTTGAGGCGCGACGAGAGATTGAGACTTTGAACTTGGCGCAGGCGAAGAACAGACGGGACCCAGAACTTCCCCCAAAAGCCAGCGAGGTGGGCGGACCGGAGCTCAATTAATAAACTTTAGAAACTTGGAGAGTGAATGACAGCAATAGAGGGCAGGTGAACCCATAAAGGCTACTGATGTGGCATCTTGCGGACATTCCCGATCCGCAATTCTCATTTCAATTCATTTCATAAATTGTCTCTCCTGGATGTTGATGTCTATTTTAACCTTGCTGGTCATTTTATAAACTAGTTGCTTTTTCATTTTAATAAATACACCAAAACACCTATCACTCACATTTTTAAGCACAAATTGTTTCTACGAACAATCAAGGGGGGATGTTCTAAGTATAACCATGTAACCCTTTCTTGGAGGATTGACCTATCCTGACGTGGTGAGTCTTGGCACAGCAGAGAGCTGGCCGAAGATAGAGTGTGAATCATTTGGCAGACCTGAGCTTTGGCAAGATCAAGCCGTCCAAATCGTCCCCAAATCGGCTGGATGATTGCGAGCTGGCTTCGGCTGACCCGAGCTGGCGGACGGCCGGGCCGCAGGAGCACCCCTTCATCGTTCGTTTGATCCATGCGCTCGAGACGGCCAATGAGGCGCAGGACACTGAGGACGTCCTTTCCACGGCAAATCTTCTCTCCCTTTTTGGCTCAGGAAGGACCCTCAGTTCGCGAGGGTTTTGACCCTCACAACTACGGTTTTGGACCTCATACATGTAGCAGTTGGTTCGGGTCCAGGGTCACCTCTGCACTTCAATGAACCCATTTTTTTGGTACAATATCCAGTGACCCAGTCTGACCCAGATTCATTCAGATTGATTCCTGCACATTTTTTTCACGAACACGTTTGCCAGCCCACACCAATGACGCGCAAGTAATTACGCAGGTCTGCAAGTCTCCAAGAGACCTTGGGACAGAGCCCAGATGCTCATGTCCTTTTAAGTTGCAGGTGGGATGAGTGAGTTGAGCAAGAATTGTTCATGTATTTGGTGCCCCTAAGACCCCCCCACGGTATTAGTGGCAAAAGGTGTCACGATCCATGGATGATTTTGGGGGCTTATTCTATCTTATTCTTCTATTTCAAGTGATCCATTTCATCCGCCGACGCTGCGCAGTGGGCCATGATCATGGAGTACTGTCCTGGTGGAGATTTGCAACAAGTTCTCTTGTACGGGATGCCCAGTGCGTTGGTGTCAGTCCAATGTGTCCAACCTTTGGACCATCAAAAGCGAGCTGCGAAGCTGCGAAAATCACATCCTGCAGTTGACAAAAGAACATCCTGCAGCACCTAGGACCTACTGTAGAACCCGTGGACATATTTTATAGTCTCGGACTGACAATCACTTAGAACAAGTTTTGGAAAAAATGGAAAACCATTTTACAGGTAGAAGTTCTAAGTGCATGCTTAGAACATTGACACACCTGCTCTTAGAACATCTTAGCACTGGACATTTAACCTACACTTTTCAACATTCATACAAAACCAGCTTTTGAGGAATGAGCCTCACCCCACCATTTATATAGATGTCATCACTTCAGTTCTGCTCAGACGGATGTTCCAAGTGTCTTCAGTCAGTTCTGCGCAGACATGCATGTTCCAAGTGTACACTTAGAACATGCATGTTCTTAGTGAGGGAATGTCGTTTTGGAAAAGTAATATTCAAAGTATATGTCCGTCGCTATATGTTACTTTTTTTGCAAGGATTCTCGGGAATAATGGAGGTCCAGGCGTCCATTCTTGATCCATACCCCAGATGTGCAGATCACAGTTGGCAGGCCCAGCAGACTGCATGTGTCTCAAGTGCATGGCTAATCAACAACTTTTTAATACTGTGTAGTCACATTAATTATAATCTAGTCAGATGGTGTTGATCCACAGCATCAGGTGGAGAACCCCTCAAGGGAAGAGAGAGATCAACAATCAATCTTATGCGGGTGCAGTCCTTGCGCCGCCTTCATTGTCAACTTGCCATCTATTCACCAACAGTCAATCAATAGGTGCTCTCCCCACAAAATCCAGTTGCCACTATAGCAGGATTATTAGCTGTGCCAAAGACTGGTTCGCTCGCGTGAACCGGGCGACTCCCTGGTTCCTGGTATGGTCGATAACTGGGATCCACTGGGCTCTGTCTTGAGATTGGTTTGAAGTGCACTGCAGGTCCTTCTCTTTCCCGGAATTCGCGGTCTGCTCTCGCTGGTCTGCCGCTCTGCATGTCGAATGCAAGGCGTCCATGCAAAGCCTCTCTGGTCGTCCAGTAAGCGTTCTGACCTCTCAGAAGCTCTCCGACTCCAACCCCTTTGAACATCATATACATCATATACTGCGTATAGTATGGATGATGTTGCTGAGGTTCGCCCTGCTTGGGCTCCAAAACGACTCGCGCCTCCAAGACTTCCGAAATCGAGCTTCGCGCCGTTTTCTCGAAAACCGCTCTGCATATTTGTTCTTCACACGACACAAAACTGTCCCTGGTTCATGTGTGTAGATTGAGTCTACCCAGGGGCATTGGGTCTCCCTATTCAAATAATGTCAAATACACACCCACAGATCGGAGCTTCTCAACTGTTTTACCAGACACTCCATATCTCGATGGTAAGGAATCAGGGGGCGCCCAGTCGCCTGGTGACCAGCTATCCAAGAGAGGTTGAGAGACCTGAACTAGGACCCTGTAGTGATACATATGGAATGGACTATAAGGCTGTTCAACCTCTCTTGGATGGTAACCGTATGACGCCCTTTCTCGGCTGTCCAGGACCGAAGGGTGTCCCGGCCTCCCTTTGCAGCGTGTGCTGAAGATCTCCGCGGAGGCGGTGAAGCATCGGGGCGTTTTTGGGAGTTCATGTTGTTCACCTGAGGTCTATTCGCTTCTATTCTATACTCGGAGAGACCAAACTTGCCAGCTTTCTGAGCAGTTTTTCTATAGAAGAGGTTGAAGAGGTTGTAAAGAGGAACCACATCGTATTACGGTGGCTACAAAATCCGTGGGGTCCGCACTTTTGTTCACCGCCACCCTGGGCCCTGCTCCAAAACGGAGCCACACGCGACTCATCGCATCCAGGTCACACTGGCGCTGGAGCATCTCCATAGCCGTGGGATTGTGTTTCGAGACCTGAAGTGGCTTGGCCTCGGTGAAGTAGCGCACGGCGTTCCACCGCGGCGGCGGAGCGAGAGCGTTCTCCGCGCAGTGGGTGTGGCGGCGACGGCGACGAAGGTGAAGCTGTTGATCGTTTGATGCTGGGGGGCGTTGTTTGCGGGTGAAGTATATAGTTCTGGCTTTCACTTTCAAAGCATCCAAGCTCATGATTCATGATAATTACATATCATATCACAAAATCTGTACTGCATTCATGCCAATGAAATGTATCACGGTCGTATTTTATGATGCAGGCTGCCTTTGTCGCTATAAGCAACCACAGTTAGTTACGTGAGATGGAAGGTAGTTTGTTCTTTTGTGGAGGACGTCTTAATCATCTTCATTCTTGCCATGCATGTGAAGCAGTCCTTAAAGAACGGGACCCGGGCTTCTCCGTCTATGGTTTACTGATGTTTACTGTACATGCACTGGTGATTTGCTGTAGTGATGGGATCCGCTGATTTTCCGATGAGTGAACTGAGCTCTGGCACAAGGAAGTGAAGCATCTGGGAATGTGACTGATGTGACTCCCAAACTGAGGAGCCCAAACAAATGTGTCTTTTGTCCTTTCTCTTTCAGGGTCCTTTTTCATGTCTTTGGTAGAGTCGCGCCTGAACGTCAGACGTACAAACCGGCGCGCCGCACCTTTTAACCCCGCAGCAGACTCTCAGCCTATGCTTGAGTTTGGAGACCTATATAAACCCAAAAGCCACACCACCCATGTCAAGAAACACGGACCTACACTTGGGTGTTTTGTGTTCTTCTACATATTCTTCCTGGTGAATGTAGGTAGGAAGATGTAGGAAGGGTAATAGCTGTCCTGTCACACTCCATCGAACACATGGACGTGGATAATGGCCACAGCCAAGACCATTTTCCTCTATTCAAACAGGCGCCCGTCCGTCCACTTCCATGTGATGTGTTCCGGATTCTCACTCCCTGAAACAATCGAAGTGGAGCTCAGCACCTGTTGGGTCTTCGGATTTCATTGGAAATCCAGGCCGTTACAGTACCATCCACGTAACTATGGTTCTTTCGCGTAGTAGTCAGACGACTAGCAGTCATTAAATGATAAGTTGTTTCACCATGTTCATCTCCAAACGTCGCCGCACATCCTTGATCATTTTTCTTACTCTCGTGGCGGGGCGGGGCGCTGTGGACGCCTCGAGGCTGGAGAATGTCGTGCTGGCGAAAGACGGTCGGGGATGCTGAGATCCCGAGCACAGAAGACGATGCGCAGAGGTTGTTGAACCGAAAGGACGTGTACTGTACATATGTGTACGAAGTTGTTGTTGTTGTTGTTGTTGTTGTTGTTGTTGTTGTTGTTGTTGT
>CAXAMN010000001.1:3237727-3256893 GCA_963970005.1 Durusdinium trenchii | reverse complement strand
GTTGTTGTTGTTGTTGTTGTTGTTGTTGTTGTTGTTGTTGTTGTTGTTTTGGTCACACGGACACTCAACTAGATTTTGCCCAGCAAAAATACAATAGAATCTCCTCAAAGATTCTATAAACCTCTATAAATAATTATCTATATTTTCTGAACTATTGTATATGTACATCAGGGTGGTGCCTTAAACCAAGATCATGAATCATGAAATACCAGCGCAGATGGAACAGGCTGTTTGGTATAGTGTATTTGGATGTACTTAGAAGATTGCCTCAGGACGTTGGAGATCCCAAGCTTCCCAGGGATGAGTTGATTTTAAACCGAACTCTTTCCAGTCCCCCCCAAAACCATATAAAACCATTGGCACTTCCTCAACCTGCAGATACAGAATGGGTCAACTCTGGGACCCTTTACTGTCGTTTGTTACAGTAGGCATATTCATAGCCCATCTCTACCAGGCTTCGTTTCCGCTTCAACCGAGACTGACGGCGTCGCCTCCCCTGGAACGCCGCCGAAAACAGGCTCGGCGAAGCTCACCGACTTCGGGCTGGCGAAGCAGTACCGCGGCGGGCGGGATGCCATTGCGGAGGCTCGTGAGACCCGAAAAAGGGCGTGGTGGTTGGTGTCTGACTTGCGGAAGGCTTCGTGAAGTGTTATATGGGATGCTCACTCATCGAACTGTCGATGTTCCATGAGTGCGGGGCGACTTGGAGTCCTGTGACCATCCTGTAAGCCACTGAACCGATCGTTGTCCGAAGCGAACAGACCGTCGTCTCCCCGAGACCGAGCGGCTCGGACCACCGGTGGTTCTCCGGAGGCGAGTCGAGGTCCGTCCGCCATGGACGACATGGGCGATGACATGATTACTCACCCTGAACACTGAAGAAAGACAGTCATGGTGAGTAATCAGGTCATCGCCCATGTCGTCCATGGGTTTGAGTAATCATGGGTTTGTACATGAGTAATCATGCTTTGAGTCGAGCGAAACTGCAGACCCATGCACATGCAAGCACAAACATGCAAGCACACGTTCAAGGCGTTGGTTGCTCCAGTCTGACCCACAAAGGGAACCAGCGAAGCGGCCCTTGAACAGATATATCGCCGCTTGTAGCCGCCACTGTGACTGGAACCACGAACCAGGACAATGGATACTGACTGAAGAGTTTGACGCTTACATCAGATCCTTTTCCCACCATCATTGGAGGCTCCAGCCTTGGCAACTTTACATACCTTTATATACTTAAATTTACCTGGTGGAGGTCAAAATCTCTCCGTCTCAGGGGTGGCGCAGGCAGTGTTTCGACAGAGGGCTGACAAACTCGAGAGAGACAGAACGCCATTCGGCCCTGAGTTGAGCTGCTAGACCGTTTCCAAAGCTGGAGAAATTGGGACATGGCCCACGCCACAGAGGTACAGCCGCGTAAAACGTACTCATGGTTCACAGGTACATGCAGGTACTTTGAAATGTTAGGTACTCTCATGCTGTAGTTTTCCTTCAGCCGAAAACTGCTATGTGTTTCTTCCAATTTCAGGGCATTTGCCTCTGCCCCGCACGCGTGAGGCTCAATCCTATGGGGGCGCCCCTTGCACTCGACTTTGCGCGGTTGGGAGAGAGGTGGGGCAGATGAGATTGAGCACCCAAGGCCTGTTTGAAACAACTTCTACAGTGTCTACAGTATATCTTAAATAGATTGGGATTCAGATTTCACTGACTCCATTGTTTCAAATGACAAGGATACTACCAATAGTGGGGTCAGTGGGTCTCTTCATCTCTTCTATTTAAGAGCAAAACCCTAGCGTTGCCAACTGGAACCTCGTGAGACTGGTTGGATACTGACCTATCTCTCAAGAAGAAACTGATGCAAGATGGAGTCAAGTCGAAGACTTGGGCTCCCTGACCTCATCCATGGACGAACATCAACTCTTTGAGGACCAAGATAGAGCTGTGGATACCGGGATCTTCAGAACCAGAAATGAATGAAACATGTAGAAGTGATATATCTTGATATATCTTTAGGATCGTCATGTATACAGCCTCGGAAGCGGACGTTTGCAGTGGAATTCCATCTTCATTGGCGAAATCTTTGGGTCTTCCGATGATACTGAATTGGACTTGACCCGCATCGATGCCGTGTAGTCGATGGACGAACTCGCCGCTCGACAGTAAAACAAGGCTACCATGGCACCCCCATCATGTTTTCCTGGGGAGTTGGATGCCCCGTTCGTAGCGTTTGAACGCTCCTAGTAGTAAGGCCAGGAGCCCCGTTCGTAGAGTCCTTGGGAGTTGGATGTCCTCAGCAAATTTTCAGATTTTGTGGTACACGAGAGCTTGTAGCAATTGTTCTCTAGAATGTGTTTGGGAGTACATCGTGTAGATAGGCTAAGTTTCCTCACAGTTCGGCAAGTTGTCGGTCACTTTCTGTGGTCGGACAAATAGGTCAGGAGTCAGGAGCCATATAGCTAATAGCTGACTTGTCAGACTAAGTAGGGTTCATGTCGACAACAAGAAGGTCAACAATCTGCTTTTGGAAAGGGAATGTAACCACAGAAGATGTGATCAGAGACTGCTTTGAAGATCAAGAGATGAACAGATGGCTTGGCTTGAAAGGAGCAATGAGATGCATCAAGGATGAGCCAACAGATGGCATGGAGGTGGTGAAGATGTACAATATAGATGACACTGGGAGAGTCTTCCAGTAGTTCTACACTCCTTGAAAGAATCATGGGCCAACGTGGATGGCATGTTCCCGATGATTTGGATGACCATGAGCTTTCCGAAGACCAAACAGGTGGTGAACTCACTCCACGTTGGCCCATGAGGACATGGACGGGGAGTGTATGTAATTCCTGGGTGATGTGTTGATACGTACTGGTGATGCTGATCAGTACCTCGTCAAAGAAGGCCGGGCCCTCAAACAAGGTCCACCTTCTACGAGGCAATGCCCAAGCAACCCGAGTCTCATAGTTCAAAGCAGGATCCCAGGAATTCCACCCTTTTCGAGCCAAGAGCCTCGTTCCGTTGGATCTACTGGATATACTTGGTCAGACTTCTTGGATCTTCTCCGCAAGACACGGAGAACGGAGCTTTCCGTGTCTTGCGGAGAAGATCAAACCAGTTCCGTCAGATCTTCAACCAACACCGTTCCGTCCAACTGGGGTTTTCTTTGTCAAGGAGCGGGCGCCTCGACCATCCGAGGCCTATGCCAATTTCACCAAGACCTTCTGCGGCTCCTACGGCTATGCGGCCCCGGAAGTCAACCCTCGCCGTCAGGCGTTTCGTGCTGAACGAGTGTGGCATTTTGGATCATTTAGGACATGTTTATAGAGCATCCTATAGCCCATTTGACCTGTCTGTTGATAGGAAAATACCATATTTTGGTTGGTTGGTTGGTGGTCTAAAAGTGATCACTCTAGATCTTCCAACTGTGCGCAACATTTCTGCCTTTTCATCTCAAAAACAGACCAAAAGGCAGACATGTTGCATAGTTGGAAGATCCAGGTATGTGTACTGATGGTAATACATATATATATATATATAATGTATATATATATAACTAAAAAATACATATATGTAGTGATATATATATATATATTACAGTAATATATTGTTCATGCCACATCAGTCGATTCATGTGGGTCAACGGAGACAGGGGTGTGAGGTCTTCCACTCCGAAACAGATAACACATATGATGGGATCCATGTTGCTACATAGTTTGGGGTCACTATTCTAAGGAAAACTCACGGTCACGATAATTTGTCTATACGTAGTTGTTCATTTTGGAACGTGACGGATTCAAGTTGTATCTAGACTCTGAGTGTTCTAAACTCACAAGCAGCTTGGATGTGGATCAGGCACATGATGCACCGCATCTACGATGTCAAAAGATTTGCTGGGAGAGGTCGTTTCCTGCAATCTCCTGTGTTTTACCTCCACTCGTCGTCGAATGTTACTAGTAGCTTCTTTTGTTCCTAGTAGTAATGCCAGGAGGTACTAGTAGCTTCTTGTTACTAGTATCTATGGCCTCCAACCTAATAGCGATGGCCTCCACCTAGTAGCTTCTTGTTACTAGTATCATCTAGTATTTTGTCGAAAAGAAATGGACTCGTGAACTCGGAAGGACATCGGGGCCTTGTGATGCTCGCTCTAGAAAATTGGTCCAGCAATTAGTTGGGCTCCCACTTCCGTGAGACTCGCTCTCAGATGCATGGCTTTGCGGCGGATCTCTATGCCTTTGGAGTGCTCCTGGTGATGATGCTCACAGGGGGTGAGGCCAGCTCCAAGTGGCTTCGACATGTGAAGCACTGTGCTTCAGCACTGTGACATTTTGTTTGGAAAACTGTTCATGTGGGACCTAAAGACCAAGGACCAGTTGTTGTGCTTTGTGAGTTGAACCCGTAGAACCTGCCCTCAAGAAAGACAGCGCTGCAGTGTTTCATCAGCTTCGCTCATTGCCACAAGGCATGAGTAGAAGGCCCTCTAGACAGGGAAAGCACGAAGACTCTGGGGTGTGCTAAAAACTCGGGAAGACCACCTCCATGACCAGTGGAGGGAATTCATGGGCAGACAGTCTTGGAGGACCGTTTTAGCAGACAGTCTCAGACAGTCTCCTGATGCCTCCTGTACAACGCATCTCCGTGGTCAATCGTAGCTTTGGATTTACTGATCTACTGCTGCGTACTTCACACGCACCAACACGCATGTAGTGCCAGGAGCTACTAGTAGCTTCTTGTTTCTAGTAGCGATGGCCTCCAACCTATTAGCGATGGCCTCCGCCTAGTAGCTTCTTGTTACTAGTATTATCTAGTATAGTATTTATTGTGGAAAAACGACTTTCAGATCGACTGCTCGCTTCCATGCTGCAGAATATATGCAAAACTATATCTGGCTGTGCAAAACCAGCAGACCTTGGTAACAGGACTTAACAATCCACGCGCTCCCTAACGTCCCTTGGTACCTAGTAGCACCCGGTACGAGGGGTGAAAAGTGATGTTCGTACCGTGTTGGTAACATGAAAGTGTGAACACATGTGAACACCAACACTGGGTGCACCTACCTCGCAGGTCGTTCGATACAATGGTGGACCAGGGCTCCAAGTTTTGACCCATCCATATATACTTGAAAGATCTTGAAAGGTTTTTTCTTGTGTTTCTGACTTCCAACGAGGTAAATGTAGACTCAGAAATAAACAGCCGCTACCAGAATGGTTTTAAATACTGGTTTACATTTCCAGGCTTGGGGGTTTTATGAATCCATCGTCTACATGAACGCCGTCTCAGTGGATTCAGACACCAGATCGGCAGTGCCGACGGCAGCCACCGACGGCACCTTTGCACCCCACCCCGACCAGGTCTATCATGATACTCGAGAGGCGCCCTTCGAACGGAGGCATCGTGGTCTGGAAACCGCAGGGAAAGAGGACACCTGAAAGAGGACATGCGGTGAGTCCTATAAGATGTCTGGTGAGTGATGTGAATGCTCCACCTAATTATATAAATGTCGTTTAAGTGTTTCAATAGGGAACCCCCGCCCGCCTAATGGGTTGTGGTCTATTTTTTCCTGCTTCCGGGTCTCGAGTGAGGGTCCCTATTCTTGTGTCGACGGCAACTTCTGCAGAGCTCGTCCAGAAATCTGGACCACAGAATGCGACGCGGTGCTTTCCATCGAGGTTCGCGCAGTTGGATCAGAAACAGAACAGACCGCCAGTACGTGCGAGGTTCCGATGCTTTGTCCAGGTATATGCGAAACATATTGCAACCCTTGGCGGTGACTGGCGGTGTTTGGATCACTCAGCTTCAGCTCTCTAATCTGTTCAAGATCGTTTCAAACCAACAGGTCACCAATTGAAACCTGTTAAGGCCCCAAGCCTCGCAACCCTCGAAGACCTGGTTTTTCTGGACAAATGGTAGAGACTCGCATGTGATCTGTGGGCGACCCCTCGAGCTCCGGTCATGGCTGCGGTTTGCGCAGGCTGCCACCCGAGTCGCTGAAGGACCTGCATGACGTTCTAGCACGTGCGGGGCGAAAGCGGATGGCGAAGAGAGGTGGGTCTGGTGAGAAGATGTTTCTCTGGTGACCAATTCTTTTCATTTACTGTAGAGAGGGGCCAATCTGTAATTAACTGCAAGGCGACTACAGACAGCGCGTCGTTAGCAATCGCAAGAGAGAAAAGAGGTTTTGAAGGGAACTTGAAAGGGTTCAACCGCCACTGGATCGAGCCTTTCATCAAAAGGGGGATTGTCTCTGCCCGGCAAATCCCACTTGTTCCATTTCATAAGGGATTTAATAAAGGAAACAGTGGATTATTAATCTGTAGATTATATATATAATATTGTAGAGATGCACAAGCAGAGCAACGAAATCCTGGCTGAGTGGACTCGCTCGTGCAGGGATTTGACAAATCATAATGACACCTCTTAAATTGGAAGCATATTAGATTGTGCCAAGAATCCGGAAGGAAGCTTAATGAAAATGAAGCTTATAATGCGTAGGCTTCATGATGCTTTGGGATATGAAGATGCCGCTCCAAACAAAATACAACAGATGCCTTCCACGTGCTTCGTAAACCCTCCCAAACTCTGTTCACCGGGTATATCATTACAAATACAAACTGGTGAATGAAGCAAAAGGGGAACCCTCACTTGCTACTCTCGGGCCCAATCCGATCTGCTCCACCCGGTGTGACCGATGACCATCGATGACTCCCATGTGATCACGTTTGGGAGGGCCAACCCAGATGGCACATGACCCACCCAAGAATTGTAAATAGCGTTTGTTGAGAGTAGATGGCACAAATGTCCAAGTTTGGCCAATAAACCTATGTTGAACTCCACCATCTCGCTTGGGAAACCCCCCTTTGACTTAACAGCCTTTGACTTAAGGTCTAACATTCGACTTCTACTGGGCCTCCCACAACTTGCTTCAGCCTGCACGTCCGAGCGCCTGGCGCGCGCGCGCGCGCTTGAAGCCCTTGTTATCATGCTTGTTACCAACGAGTCCTGGTCCACCATGTAGGTTGAACTCCCAGGCGTTACCAGGACTCGTTCATTTGGGGCGGTCAACCAAGTTATCCCACGACCTTGACGCACAGCCTGTTTGAGTTGAACCACAGCCATTCGCTTTGTCCCCATTCATGTCGTTTGTCGGTCGAGGATGGACTCTTCGAACATGGATTGATGTTTGGGATAATATCTTGGAATGGCTCACGCGATAAAAGAGAATACAAGAAAGAACTATGTAACACATTTTGTTCCGCCATCTGAGAAGCTAGGGGATTCGTTTTAAGTCGCAGCACCCAATGAAAGCCTACCTCAAAGGGTATGTTTATCATTGTTTATCCCATCAAACACATTCAAATACAACTTGATAACTTGTTTGTGTGCTTTTCTGCATTCAAATCTGGTGGACACGGGAGTTGAGTTGCCCTAGCTTTTTGTTGGTTCCATTGGTGGGTTCCAGGTTGCTGGCGTTCCCCTTGCAGAGGTTTTTGGCTCAAGAAGCTTCATATCGGCGGATCCGGGTCGGCGGAGTACTCTGTGGACCTTAGGGTGTTGACGATTTTCCGAAGACCAAACAGGCGGTGAAATCCACTTCCTAACCATGATGATTCCAGGGAGTGTACCCACCGTTTTCAAACATCTATTTACGATGCGGAAGGGATCCAGAGTCATCTTGCTGTCGTGCGGAGTCGTTTTCCCCAAGTCCCCAAGTCCTCAAGCGCAGAATTGGTGGTATCTGGACGCCAGAAGCCCCATTGAAACTGCAACCGTTGCAACCTCAAGACCACGATGTTTCAACGATGTCCAGCACCACACTGTCCAATAGCATGATGTTCAAACCGCTGCTCCAGAAAATGCTGTTGTTTCCAATATAAACTGTGGTGCAAGGATGATTGGGCCCTACAGAGTGGTGTAAGGGGGGTTAGAGTTTAGGGGTGAAACTAGACCCTATAGATCGACAGAACTTCTGAGAAGGTGATTGGAGACGATTTATGTAGGCTCGGATGGCCCAAATACCATCTGAGAAGGTATGTGGACCCATAGGGAGAGGAGTGGTCTATTCAATGGCCCTTGTTGCAGCGGCAAAGACGCCAGTTGTTCGAGGAAATTTCACCAAGATGATCAGCATGATCGCCGCCATCCAATGAATATCGGGATGCCCTAAGTAGTATATTATGGATGGTCCTGATAGATCAAGGACGAACCCTTTTTTGATTCATTTTTTCAAAAGAACTGAAACGCCTCACATCCCAAACCAAAGCCAAACAATTTAAAACAGCAAAAACAACTGCCACCGGATGCCGCCGCATGATCCTCAGGTGCTGCGCACCGTGTTGAGATTGACCTCCATGGTTGCGTGGTGATCTCTGCCAGAGGCGGGTGAGGAACTCTCCTGAACTGTACGGGTCACATGGGTCTTTTGGAGGGGAGAAGAAGGACTTTTAGTCACAAAAGCCGCAAGAAGGATTTAGACATATTTAGACTGTTGATTCATCAAATTGCCCCTGGATCCAGAATGGTTTTACCATGTTTATCCATGTTTTACTATAGTCCGGAAGTTTAGAATTTGTATTTTAATCATCAACAGTCAACATCGCTCTTGAAGAAAACAGCGCTTTTGGCGGCCCAGGGACTCTCCCCGGTCACATGGGGTCCCTCTGGTCAGACCGGTCGAGCGTTTTCGGTGTAGAAAGCCGTTCGCCAGGGGGTCAATGGGGGGCGTCCGATCGTCCTGCCTAGAATGAGAGAGACACAACTCAAACATCCAGGACTTCAAACATCGTTTTGAGGTGGGAGGAGTAGTAGGTGGCAGGGGCGAATCCAGGATGCCATGGCAATAGCCACCAGACCCCGTCAAGACATGTATTGACCTGACTCTTCCTAACTGTTCCCACCATGATTGATCATGTACTTAGATTTTGTCCATCATATAGAATCATAATGAATTATATTATGAGAGCGGGTGGTCATGGGGCCTGGGTTTTGGTTTTCCTAAAATTTTAGGTAAATGCTTCAGTGGCAGCCCCTCCGGATATTATAAACACACATATAATCTATTCCTACTCTCTCTCTATATGAACAAATATATTATGTATTCCTGAGTCAGGGTCATTTTACTGTTTTGGAAGCAGCAATCAGTCATTCAGATGGTTTTGAACAAGATAACTAGGAAAGAAGCAGGCCATGAAAGTGTTTATTTTAACAATTGACCTTTAGATCTCTGCTTATAATTATGTTTAGTTTGAAATATTGTATATAGACGCTT
Source organism: Durusdinium trenchii (assembly GCA_963970005.1). Taxonomy (NCBI): domain Eukaryota; class Dinophyceae; order Suessiales; family Symbiodiniaceae; genus Durusdinium; species Durusdinium trenchii. The sequence continues at coordinate 3,247,634 of CAXAMN010000001.1, read as the reverse complement.
TTATGTTATAAAAGATTCTCTATAGATCTCTGCAGATAATCATTTTTAAATGTAAACAACTATATAGAAACCTTGTATGTTAAACGCTGTCTTCTAGATTTCTGCAGGTAAGAGCTTGCATTTTCAAAGCTTTCCTCTGGATCTCTGGGAAAGTCGATATACCATATATGTAAAACCAAATTTCAACTAAACTTGTATTGAACTATAACTATAACCTATTTAAAATTAGATGAGAGTTGAATTAGAACGGAATTGGAATTAAAATTAGAGGTTCGCCAGAATATGATGTAAAACGCTTGAGCTACAAAAAATTCTGGGGAAAACAAATCTGGGGAAGTCTTGAGGAAAGGGGGGGTCCAGCCAAGAGTCTCTGAGAACTGTTTTTTTGTTGTTGTTTTCCCAGTGTTTTGTGTGTGTGTGTGTTTTTTTTGTGTTCTTTTACTAGGTTGTTATTGGTTTTTCCCAAGGTTTTGTTGTTTTTTTTTGTGTTTCTAAGTGTTTGTTTTTTTACTGCAAAGTATTCAATGTTTTTTTTTTAGTTTTGATTGTAGTTGTTTTTTGTGGTTTTGATTGTATTTGTGAAAAGTTGTCTACAAATACAGAAAACCAAAAACCCAGGCCCCATGGCCACCCCTTCTGTAAATTATATAGTATGTGGCAAGTAAGTAAGCCCCTCACTCTCTTTGTTTCCTGATGCAACAGAAACTCCAACGTGTTGACCCCTCTACCTATTTTAAGGGAATGTGGGTTTCGTGCAGCGGATAGAAGATTGGATAGACCAACGAGCAAAAGTACTTTCCACTCGTGGTGTTTTGATCCCCACCAACAGTATCAACATGAAATCTCCAGATTCATGAAGCAAATCGTCCTCTCGCATCTCCACAAACAAACACCCAAAGCCACCGGTGGGCCCACCTTCGGCCCGCACCTTCGGCGGTGCTCGAGGCCGCCGCAGCGGGCGCCGACCTTTCCGGCCACCAAACTCGCCAGGCCCGGTCGGGTGGAGGCAGCGGAGGCAGTCGGGGGGGAACTGAAGGCGGAACTTCTTTGGAAGCGCTGGGCATCCGCCTGTGATGCCTTGAAAACTGTTGCCATGAATAGAGGGAGTTGACACCTTGGGCAGTAGGCGGAATCCAGGATTGGTGAGCACCTTGCAGAAGTTGACGATTCACTCCTAGGGTGATGAGAAATATGAGAATTCCTGGTGGCCCTTTGATCGGCTGTCCCGGTCAATCAAATCAGCAGGGCGTGAGACGATCCCTTTTCAAGCTGTCAGAATCTGTCATAATGTCCATTGGTTTTCAGATAGATGAGCACTCAGTTGTGAACGGAATGCTCAACCCAAACATGTGGAGATATGTGAGTCATTGAAGCGGGGGCCATCCTGTGTTGCCCGCAATTCTTGTGCCCAATACAGGCAGGTACCGTGCCCTGTGGCACTACAAGACACCGCTCTTTTGCGTGGCTGTGTACAAATATATTGCTTGCTTTTGGCAGGCAAACAGCCGTTCTTGTCGTTTGAAGAGTGGTGTTCTGGCAGCAGCAGATGTTCCGTTCGCAGAAGCCGCAGCCTTGGCAGGACATTTTTGGAGAAGACGATTCGATACCATTTGTCACCACATGGCAGTCGGAGACCTTGCTTTTGACATGTGCGTGTCACTCACCTCACCTTGAATTGGTAAGGTCCCCATCCCTCAAGGGTTTGCCAGACATGTGGACTCTACTGAGCTTGAATAATATATATATATATACTGGCTTGACGGCATAACAGGGCACAGCCGCTTGGAATTGATTCAGGTGCGCCAACGCCTTGCCCTTGGAATCCACGATTCACAAAATATTGCCAAGCGCTTGCTTCCCAAGCACTTGAAGAGACGAAGGTGCTCTGGCAGCAGCCACAACTGACGGCCAGTTTTCTGGGATTTGACAGAGCGGTCACGTGGTTCCTCACCAGGGGCTTTCAGTCAGGTGCATGAACGCACAGAACGACTGCACTCGGATGTTGAGGAATCGCATGGACGAGTGCCGTGGAGGCTCTCACCCCATGTCCCCTCGCAAGATCGGACACCGACTTTCAGACCAGGCAGGCTGAATGCATCAGCTATCTTGGGAAGCGCAAGCAGGTTTTCCCTCCACGGGGCTTTTTCCAATGGCAGGAAGATGCAGGAAGTTTGTGAAGTCTCAAATGGTGTGCCTGGGCTTGGAGGCTGAGGCTGTGAGGTCATGCTGGGCTTGGAGCCCTGGTTGAGTCCAACCTTTTCGCTGACTTTGTTGACCAGGCGGGGCCCACCGACTTTTGAAGAAAGTTTGGCAGCTTGAAGCAACTCAGAAGGAGGGTGCCTTCAAAGGACGTTCCAGGATGTCCCTATTCCTGGGCTGCACTGCTTTTCTGTTGCCACTAATATCACAGCGAGGGCGTCGGGAAAGAGAGTCGGTCGGTCCATGCTGGTCGGGTTCCGGTGCGGGGAAACTTCAACACGTTGGAAGATGTTGGAAGATTCTCAACGACGTGGTCGAAGTACGAAGAGATGAAGCTGCTTCATCATGCTCTCGTCTGTTCGTGCGACACACCTGCTGTGGCTCAGCATGTCACGACCGTTGGCTCAGCCATTCGGCCAATCAGTGCCTGTCGGCCATGGGACTGTCTCGGTGGCTGGGACTATGGATGCGCCCGGTACATCAGTGGATGGAATTTTCGGTGGCAGCGACATCGTGTTTTGTCCTGGGCATGCCTGGGCGATTGGCCTGGGCAACGACTTGTGCCATAGGAGTCTTCCCATGCTTTTGTAGCCCAAGAATAGGAACATGATAATGCTATGAAGATTATACCTTCCCGGAGAACCCCCCATCTCGCGGGTTTATGTAAAAAACATATATATATATAATAATATATATATATATCGATGATATATATATATATTATATATATCGAGGATATATATATATATATTTATTTTTTTTCGTTAACCCGCGAGATGGGGGTTCTCCGGGAAGGTATAATCTTCATAGCATTATCATCGGTATCACAACATGACCATCGGTATCGCAACATGATCATCGGCGATCGGTTTCACAATATGATCATGGGTTTCATAACATTGTCATCGGCATTGGTATCACAGCATGATCATCGGTTTCATAACATTGCCATCAGTTTCGCAACATTGTCATGGGTTTCACAACATTCTCATCGGATGACCATGTGATTGAATTGGGGAGGGGGGAGGGGGGATTGGGAAATGGGGCAGCACCTATCATCCGCCTCATAACATGATCATTGGTTTCATAACAAGATCATCGGTTTCACAACATTGTCATTGGATTCATAACATGATCATCGGTATCACAACATGTTCATCGGTTTTATAACAAGATTATTTGTGTCACAACGTTGTCATCGGCTTCACAACATTGAACATCGAAACCGTTGGCAGCCATTAGACTCAACAAGAGGCCTGGTCTAAAATTTAAAAGCATTCTGGATGTACTGGCCCTCTTTCGCTCAAAAGCAAACGGCCTCAGTGCACCGTGTCAATGTTTCAAAGAGACGCTGTGGTCGAGTTGAAAAAGACACAAGCCACGCGACTCATCTCGGACCTCATTTCGGACACCAAACCCATTTTTCCATGGCGAAACATAGGGTTTTGAGCACATCCACATGCTTCTTTCGCGCATGCCCGAGAATCATAACAACACAATTGCAAGCAGTTTGCATACATGCTTCACATAAAGCTCATCATTGAGAGCCTTTGCAAAGGCTCAACATGCGCGAACATATGCGAACATATTTGAAATTTGTTCGCGCAACTTGATGCCTTAAATAGCCATTCAAACATCAGTGCGCTAACTTCTTATCAGTGGCCCTGCGAACATAGACTATCCAAGCTGAGCACAACCTATTAAACCCTTCGGAGAACCTCCCGTCTCGACCGTACATAAATACATTGTACTACATATGTTTCATGTATAGCTATATAATGTTATACATTTATATATGTTTGCGCAGGCAGTGGCTCTTAGCTATACAATGTGACGACAGGACAATTTGCCCACCGCCACCGAACTCTCGCATTTGCACGTTCGCCACGTTCACCGCGAACTCGCTGCCCAGTGGATCTCACCACAGCACGAAGCTCGGCCTTCCCAGAGACGGCCTCCTACCCAACGGAGGAGATTGGGTTTGTTGGAGGGAATCCCAACTTGGTCAAGTTGTGGGGGTTCAAAACTCCAGCAGGGCAAGGAAAGCAAGGAGTTTCCTTGAGGAATGCAGGCAGGTGGTGGTGAGTCCATGTGGACTGGGTTTTCCATCCACGAACGTCCACAAATCATTTCTGATCATTTTTCTTTCCTATGGTTCTGTTCGGTTGTGAGCTGGGGTATATGATGTTACTGCTGTATTAGATGATATATTATCATGAATTTGTTTCACATGTTTGGACGATGCATACAGTATGTAATCTACTTTTTGACATGCTCATCGATGATCCTCGAAAAATGATCTGCCCATCTCAAGCCCATCCGCGGTTAGGCATGATGCTGAGTTTGACCATGTTTGACCCATATTCCCACCAGCCACAAGCACAGCATCCCAAGAGTCTTGCAGGAGGATCGACGGCGTTGGGATTTGGCGCTGGACCTCATAGGGGTCCTCACCAATGAGGTCGTGATTGGGAATGGGGAAGAACAGGATGTGGTCATAAGACGAGGCAAGTGAAGCAAACTCGAAGCTTGGAAAGGGAAAACCTTTTCACACCCCATCCACCCCCGCTGCAAGTGACAGGTTTCTTTAAGACCACCAAGGGTTGGTTTTGTCCGAATTTTGCAAATCCAGGAATTGGTTTGGAGGATTTGTTATACCCTCAAACACGGGTTTCTTTTGTGGTAGGTGCTGTACCTTGTTTGAGAACATCTGGCACCCGCACCCGCACCACCAGACGCAGGTGCCAGAACGACGAGGGCCGGGGAGCCCAAAAATTCAGCAAGCGACCCATGCCAGGGATGGAGAGGATTGAAGATGGATCTTGTCCATCGATTTCCCGGTCAATTGTGCCGAGAGGTGACCTGGCTTTTCAGCTGGCAAATCAGTTGGCGGAAGGATCAACAGATCTGGAGGGTGCCTTCAGTTCTTTTTCCGGAGACACCTATCGCGTACCCGAGATGCATGGCACTTGATACCGCTTTCGACATGGACAGTTAATCTACAAAATCATGGAAGAAACATGAAGAAACATCTTCCTGCACCATGCTGAGAACAGTGAGTGCACCATGCTCCCAAATCCACTCACTGTTTCTTCTCGTTCCTTCTTCCCTCGTCGCAAAACACCCATACTGAGAGGAGCTTGGATAACTCACACCGTTTTTTGCAGTGGGGACTTGATTTCGGCGCACCCAACTACACACATAGTATATATATTGTGTATATATATATATTATGTGTTTATATAGAATACAGTCATATGATGTCATATGGTATAGGTGGCAAAAGCTGGAGATGGTGTCCGAAAGTATATAGATAGCTCTTGAATAGTCGCAGAGTCTTCACTGACATCCAAAAATGTTCGGGGTTGTTGCAACAAGTATGAGCAGTATGAACTGAGTTGGACCAAGGATCCAGGGTTGTTGTGAGTTCTTTCTGGTGAGTGGCATTGTTCATGTTGGGTGTGCAGATGGAACAGCAGAAGTCATGGAAAGCAACAGCAGTAGGAATTGAAGCTGGGTGCCATGTGGATATGTAGATGCACCCAAGACTGGTCCGTGTTGAGTGTGTCTCTCAGGTATTATAAAGTGGGGGCAGATCCATGTTTCAGATGTTTTTTGACGCTGATTTCTCCATGAGAAGCCACCCAGCTGCCAGCCCATGTTTCAGGCAGTCTCTGTCTTAGGGTCCTATTAGGGTCCTACAAGACCTGTCATGCATGATGTGCTCTCCGAGCTCTTTGCTCTCCGGCCACACGGGCGTTGGACGGACCGGAGGATGCGGTCCGTCGCCACACGATGCGGTCCGACAGGACCGTCGCCACCCTCAAAGAGCATGCCTTTTTCGAGGACCGGAGAGTGGAAGGAGTTGGGCGCCGGTGAGCAGTCATCACCCCCAAAAAGGGATAGAGCCGGAACCAGAGCGGCCGATTTCAGATCTTGACATTGGAGCTCCGGTTCAATTATAGAATGTCTCTCCTTCTACTGTACCGACGAGGCTCTCTAGTAGGCAGAAAAATGTTTGGTACTCTCGTTTTGTTGTCTTGACTGGTCGTTCTAGTATCAAGCATTGGCTTGTTATATGTTGAGACATACTCAAATTGACCCCCACACTGAATGAGGCGTCCGCAGACCTTAAGGGACTCAAGGGTGTCTTAACTTTAAGTTTGATTTGGTTTCTGTTGGGATACGCGCAAAGAAGCAGCCATATATAAATGCCATAGAAGTAGAACACCACCTGTTTGTGGAAAAGGTGGTCTTCTATAGATGGGTCATAGTCATGTTACTATGAGATTGGTTTTCCATTGTCTCAACCTGGGGGCTGAAAGACAAGTGGAAACACACAGGTGCAGATTTTGGATCAAGTCCTGTTCATTGGTTTCTGGAACATCCCTGTGTGTGAAAGTATGGTGGTTCAAAGGGATTTGACTGAAAGTCCATGTGGGTTTGGCTGACAAGGACATATTTCTGCTTACTTAATTACTTGATCTTCTGAGGACATAGTTACTTAGTTGAACCCATATCCAACCCATCAATTCGGATTCCTAAGCATGTGGCATTGTTCTGACATACAAAAGATTGAGTTGTTCAGTCTTTCGCAATTTGGCCATGATAGTCCGAAGCCTTGGGGCATCAAACAAGCCTCTTGTTCCTAGTAGCTACTTGCTCCTAGTAGTACGGCCAGGAGCCCCTAGTAGCGTCCTTGCTCCTAGTAGCGATGCCAGGAGCCCCGAACTTAGCGATGCCCTTGGAATATCCTATAGTAGTTGCAGAACATGCTGAGTCTCCAAAAAAATGTGTCGTGCTAAGTTGGGCTCAGACATAGACCAACGTGATTGATTCCGGGTCTTCATCCATCACACCGTCCGTGGGTCCTCTCTATGACACAGATCGAAACCGGGGCAGAGACATCTTCAAATCACCCCTAACTGCCAACAGAGGTTGAAGGACCCGAAAAAGACTATCCCAGTTCGGTACCCCAGGTTACGGGTCCTAGTTTAGGTCACTGGCTACCTCTCTTGGTGATTGGATTCCAGTCCCATGGCTGGTGAGGGATGGGATTCTCCACCCCTCCAGGAGATCGAAGACTGGCGCTTCGTCGGGGCGCCCGTCCACCACGCGCGACAAAAAAGCGTCTCCGGTCCATCCAAAGCATCCAAATCGATGGACCATCCAAAGGGCGACCCCAAGGTGCCAAGAGGTGGATCGATGGTGGACCCCCAGGTGCCAAGCACATCAGGGGGGGTTGTGCCATCTAAACGAGTGAACTCAGCACCCAACGAGCAGGCTCTAGCAGCAGTTTGATTGAGGTTGCGGAGTTGGCCTTGAATACAGTCTCTTCGTGGGAAGACTGTGCATGTGGTGAATCATCGTCGAAACAGATGCCTTCCCTTCAAGCCTTTGGTGGGGGCATCTAAGAACAATGGATTGAGATTGTTCCACTTTTCATGCGTTTTTATGTGTTTTTTTAGTACGTATATATATATATATATGTTTTTTTGTTTCTCATTCCACTCACTCAGCTATGGGATTTGCCGAAACCGAACCGAAAACCTCTTTTTGCGGGTGGAGAAAACGCCTCCCGCCTTCAGGTTTATCCGCAAAGCTGGATTGCACAGCTGGTCAAGGCGCGGCTTTCAGCTTCGTCTTGGGGACCTCTTTCAGGTGTCGCCTGGTCATCCCAAAACGATTTGAACTGACACATTTGTTGCGGTTGCAAAGCCGCCAGGACAGCTGTTCGATGTGATGGTCGACCGGTCACGGGGTACGACGGACGGAGAACACGGGGATGAGGTGTCTCAGCGGTTTTCAAACCGCTGAGGTACTGCAGAATTTGGGCCCCTGCTTTTGAGGATTGGAACCGCCAGTTCTGTAATACTATACTATACCATCTACTATAATCATGATAGAACGAACTGGTCATGGAAGAGGATGAAGCGCCAAGCTGAGAAACCAAGTCGTTGTCAAGTGGTGCCCTCCGTTGAGCCTGCTGAATGTTGATACGTGGCAGGACAAAGCACCCTTCATGTTCCTTACTCTTCCTTCAGGTGTTCCTGCATGTTCCCTCCCTAAAAGTCCGGCCTCAGGGCAACCTGAGCGGCCGAGAAGTGTGCCTTGGCGTCGACCAAGCCTCCAAGAGATCGAATTGACGAAAATGTGGATAAGTTCAGTGAAAAGGAATCCCGCTCTTTCAGGTGGGCTGTATCAAACAGCCGAACGTTGGTCCTGGCTGTCGTGACATTTCAATATATATATATGTTTTAATATATCACGATATATTGTATTTATGTATATTATCTATGTACCGCAAACACTCCATGGGACTGGAGTTATCAATTATACAAGCCAGTGACCCCTCAAACCACCCCAATGTAGGCAAATATAAATAGAGTGTTTGGGTATAATAATAGAATTATATACATATATATTATACTTATTTGCGAATGTATTATTGAGAAGGTGGGGCTGTGAACTAGGTGGGTGTCAGGAGGGTCCGAAAGGAATCGACTCTTCAAGTCCTGGATTGGAAGACACCACCTGAGGTGTGGGTTCACGGTGGGATTTCTCGGATGCTTTGTCCGTCTTTCTTGCAGAATCTAAACCTTCAAAGCGCAGAGTACTCTCGGCTTCCAGTGCCGGGTCGCAGGTCGTGTAGATACCGGTGAAGATCCCCATCCCATGCATGTGTACGACAAGTCTGTCATTTATGATGGGACCTATAGATTTAGTGTTCCTTGACAAACCCTTCAGCTGTGTTCCACAGTTGGTCCCTTTGCAAACACTGCTCTGAGCGGAACCAGGTGCTGGCAGCATCAAATCCTTTCACGGATGCACCGCAGATGCACCACGGCCCCTCATTTCTGTTCACCTGCTTCCGGTGCAATGAGGCCCCAGTCACCGCACGGGTCTTCAAACCGATGCGAAGCTGCGCTCCGAGGCCTCCGCGCCTTCAAGCCGATTTGGAGCAGTTGCCCTTGCAGGCCTCTCTTCTCAGTTCTTCTCGGGTCTTTCGGGAAGGGCTCCTTGCTGGAAGAGGTCTCTTGGTTTTTTGGAGTTGAAAGAAGGGCCATTCCTGTCCGGTGATTCTTGTTCCGGTAGTGAGACACAGACTCTGGCGTGGCTCTTTATGCAGCCTCATAACGAATGTCTCTCTTGTCCACCTGAACAAGGGACATGAAGTCTTTTATCAAAGGAAGTTTAGTGTACGAAACTTCCGTGTTACGGACATTCAAGAACTGTTCATACACCACTCATCATACACCACTCATCAATACACCACTCATCATACACCACTCATCATACACCACTCATCATACACCACTCATCATACACCACTCATCAATACACCACTCATCAATACACCACTCATCATACACCACTCATCATACACCACTCATCAATACACTACTCATCAAACACCACTCATCATACATCACTCATCATACACCACTCATCATACACCACTCATCGTACACCACTCATCATACACCACTCATCATACACCACTCATCATACACCACTCATCACACACCACTCATCATACCCCACTCAACATACGCCACTCATCAATACGCCACTCATCAATACCTCACTCATCATACACCACTCATCATACACCACTCATCATACACCACTCATCATACACCACTGATCATACACCACTGATCATACACCACTCATCATACACCACTCATCATACACCACTCATCAT